>BLSH010042473.1:76472-100191 GCA_018402905.1 Glandirana rugosa | reverse complement strand
TTCCTCACATTTAGCAGACCTATTCAACCATGTCGCGACCTCTGGAGCCTTTCCTAAAGAAATGTTATTATCAACAATAATTACCATACCTAAACCTGAAAAGGACTCGGCACAAGTTCAGAACTACAGACCAATTTCTTTAATTAATACTGATGTCAAAATTTATGCCAAGATATTAGCAAAAAGACTGGCAACAATAATTCCCTCTCTGGTCCATCCTGACCAGGTGGGCTTTATTCACGGTCGCCAAGCACCTGATGCCACGAGAAGGATCCTCTCCCTCATACACAGTGTGGAATTAAATCAAACGCCTTCTCTGCTCCTTTCCTTGGATGCAGAGAAGGCGTTTGACCGCATACACTGGGGATTCTTGAGGGAAACCTTGAATAAATTTGGAATAGTGGGCTGGCTACAGTCAGCCATACTCTCTCTCTACTCTTCCCCCTCAGCTAGAGTATTAGTAGACGGAACGCTCTCACAACCTTTTGACATTACAAACGGTACAAGGCAGGGATGTCCCCTTTCCCCTATCATTTTCGCCCTCCTCATAGAACCTCTAGCAGCTAAAATTAGAGAAAATACAATGATATCTGGCATCCCTTTTGGAAACACAACCCACAAAATTAGTTTGTTTGCGGACGATATTATATTAATGATCACAAACCCCAAGCAATCCCTCCCAGCCATAAAAACAACCTTAAACCTATACTCTATCTCATCATACTATAAACTGAACGAACATAAGTCCCTCATACTAAACCTACACTCTCAACCTCAGATCCAAAACTATATCTCCAAAAAATTTCCCTTCACTTGGACCAACCACTCTATTCCATATTTAGGCATAAAATTAGCCCAGTCTATCAAGCAAATACACAATCTTAATTACACTCAACTTCTCCGAGACGTCCCCAAAGATCTGCTCTCCTATAGGTCTGTAGGCCTTTCCAGACTAGGTCGAATAGCTCTGATAAAAATGTTTACCCTCCCAAAAATATTATATATCTTCAGGACCCTCCCAATCCCAACTACACAAACCCTCCTTCAAAAACTACAGAAACTAATAACCCAATATGTCTGGGCATCCAAAAGACCAAGATGCGCCTCGCACTTGTTATATCGGCCATTCAGAGAGGGAGGAGCAAACCTCCCGCACATAAAAAATTACTATCAAGCAACACTGTTAGATCAAATCTATTACTGGTGGCAACCCTCCAAAGGAAAAATCTTGTCACAAATGGAAGCCATGATAACCAGGCCCCTCACCCTCCAAAACATTCTGATCTTGCACTCCTTAAACCCAAAAATTAAGCCAATACAACACCCCTGTATAATGGCCTCCTTAGAGGCATGGAAGACACTCATATCAGACACTACAACCCCTACGACCTCCATCCAAATCCCTATCGATATATTGCAAGGATTAACCGAACCGTTTCCCTTGTACCCATGGAAAACCAAAGGTATCTGTTTCCTGAAAGACCTATTTAGACAAGACAAATTGGCCACATTTCCATATCTCCAAGCCAAACACAATCTCCATTCCTCCACCTATTTCACATACTTAAGAATACGCCAATGCATATTGGCCCACAACCTCCCTCCAGTAGCTGCCCACCCAATACCATCCTTCCAATTTCTGTCAGCTACTACATACCCACGTAAAGGCATTTCTCGCTTTTACCGACATATCATCCAATTTCACTCAAATTCACAACACCCTCAATGGTAAAATGGGAAACCACCTTGGGACAAAAAATCTCTGAGCCAGAATGGAGGAAAGCCTTCACACTATCTTACAGTGCCTCTCGTTGCGTCAACCATTGGGAAGCATACTTAAAAATTATCCATGAATGGTATTTGACACCAAAAAAACTCTCCAAAATATATGCGTCCCACCCACCACAATGCTGGAGAACCTGCGGAGAGATAGGTACTCTATATCACATTCTATGGACATGTAAGTCTATAAAACCATACTGGAATAAAATTTTTACACTTCTTTCAGAAATATCAGGTCATATAATACAACCAAACCCCAGACTGGCCCTATTACACATAGGCCTTGATCAAATTCCCATAGACTCTAGAACAGTCACTATACATTTATTATACGCTGCGAAGGTGAACATCACCAGACTCTGGAAAACAGACAAAATCCCCTCACTCCTTAATGTGATTTCAGATCTTAACTTCCAATATGCAATGGAAAAATGGTTCGCTCTCAGATTCACTTCACTCCCCAAATTTGATAATAAATGGAAAACTTGGTCAAAAAATCCAAACAGTTGTAACTAGTATGATAGAATCTTATACCTAATTATCTTATCCATGTTTCGTGTAACAAACACAGCTGATCATTTATTAAATCAGTAGTACTGTAACAATAGATGCTACCCTGTCTCACTCTTTCCCCTTCCCCACTTGGAGTACCCCTATTTTTCTCTTCGTTTCTCCTACTTCTCTACCCGAGTTCACTAAAAATGTTTCTATTTTTCTTTTTTGGACTCTGTAATATGGCGTACTGACTACAGATCATTTCCCTCAAGCAGTCCATAATAAGTTTGTATACGCAACATTGTTATTATATTGCTGAACTTGTGGTTGTAAATGCATGTAATAGCTTGTTATGTTAAAACTTCAATAAAAATTGATTGAAAGTAATGTTAGCTATTATGCGGAATATCTCTGCCCAGAAATATTTAAGCCATGGACACTCCCATAGGATGTGTAGTAGTGTACCTATGGAGCCACAGTGCCTCCAACAAAGAGAAGAGGCAGACCGGTCGAAGGAGGAGATATTTTGTGGAGTGAGGTATCTATGTTGCAAAATATTTTGCAAAAGTTCCCATGAGCTGAGCATGTAGTATTTTTGTAGATAGATCTAATGGCTGATTCCCATTGTTGTGGAGAAAATGTGTCGTTTAAGTCTGTTTCCCATTGTTGGAAAATATAGGCGTGATGAAAAGAGTTATTTTCCCTGATCAAATTGTAGAATAGGGTGATGCCCTTTGGGCTAGCGTGATGTGGGGACAGGAATTTTAGCACTTTTGTAGGCAGAGGTTTTAGAATGTGGGGGTTGTTATTGATACAATGTCTCAATTGAAGGTACTTATAATAGTTTGTTTCTGGGATGCCCAGCTCTGTTTGCACTAGGGAAAATGGTTTGATTCCCTCTTGTGTTAGAGCTTCATTTAGGAGGCTAGAAGGGTTGTTTAACCATGGGTGTAGAGAGAAATCGGGGATAAGATTATGTATGACTTTTGCTGGGATTTTTGGCATGGCAATAGTGTTGCTCACCCATTCAAGAGCTGTGAATTCTCTCCAAGCCGTGACTGTTGCTATAATTTGAGGTGCAAGTGACTTAGGGATATGTGCTCTCGGGTGGAGGCTGTGGAGCCATAGTTTTAGGTTGTGCCCCGGAATTTGGTGACTTTCCAGTTTGCACCAAGGGGAAGAAATTTCGGCCACAAACCACTCTTTTAGTTGTGTCAGAATAGCAGCGCTATAGTAATCTGCTTTTTACCTTGCTAGATAAATTTCCCTAATAATGTTTGTAGAGAGTTTAAGTACGTACGGGGGATTGGGATTGGGAGAGACCTAAACAGGTAAAGCAATTGTGGAAGGAGTATCATTTTGAATGCCGCTAATCGCCCCCCCCCCCCAGGAGAGCTCTTGTTTGGCTATCTGTTCTAGAGAAGAGGTGTATTTCTGTTTGAAAGGGAGAAAATTGGCTTTAAACAGGTTGTTGGGGTTGTTAGGTAATGCTATGCGAAGGTATTTAATATTGGACCCGGACCACTGATATGGAAGATGGGTGGAGATAAAGGCACGCGTCATGCTGTCGATACCTAGACCTAAGATGTGAGATTTAGAGGGGTTGACTTTATAATAGGAAATGGTACCAAATTTATGCAATAGCTCATGCGCAGCTGGTAGGGAGGTGAGGGGGTTAGTCATTATTAAGACAATGTCATCGGCGAATAAGCTTATCTTGTGTTACTCATCACCAGTGTTTAGTCCAGTTATAATTTTAGATGACCGAATATGTTCCACCAAGGGTTCGATGGCTAAATCAAAGATTATGGGGAAAGGGGACAGCCCTGGCGGGTACCATTTGTAATATGGAAGGGAGAGGAGACAGAGCCTGCAATAAATACATTTGCTGAGGGTGCTGAATAAAGTGGCACAAATGCTTGCATAATGTTACCCGTGAAGCCAAACTTAGCCAGAACCGCCTGTGGATAGCCCCAGTGGACTCTGTTGAACGCTTCTCTGCATCCAATGAAAGGAGCAGAGAAGGCGTTCCGGAGGTCCTAGCCAGGTGGGTGATATTAATTAACCTCCTGGTGGCATCAGTTGACTGGCGACAAAACCCGTCTGATCTTGAATCAAGAAGGGGATACATTTCGTCAATCTGGTTGCCAAAATCTTGGCATAGACCTTAATATCTGCATTTAGGAGTGATATAGGTTGGAAGTTTTGGGGGAGGACGGTTCTTTGCCAGGCTTGGGGAGTGCGATTATAAGAGCGTTCAACATTTCTTGAGGGAAAGAGGAAGAGGACGAGGCATCATTGAAGAGGTCACTCATGTAGGGGGAAAGTATCTCTTTAAATTGTTTGAGGTATTCGCCCGGTAGGCCATCTGGGCCCGGTGCTTTGTGATTTGGGAGTGAGTCTATGCATTTGGTTATTTCCTGTGGGGTGAATGGAGCATTCAGACTCTTAATCTGTTCCGCAGAAAGGCTGGGGAGCTTTATTTGCATAAGAAATTCATTTATTTGTGCGGGTGAGGGTTGAGGTGTCGCTAGATCCAATTTCAGGTTGTAGAGGGATTCATAGTAGGCGCTGAATGCGTTTACTATTCCTTGGGGTGTCATTATTTTGTCTTTAGTGACGGGGTGGAAGATGAATGGGATTTTAGCTTTACTACGGGCAGCACACAGTTGTACAGCCATTCGTTTCCCTGCTTTATTGTTAGTAGCATATGCTATAGCTTTAAGTCTTCTATATGTTTTCTCATATTTGTCTAGCAGTAGTGCCCGGAGTTCTTGCAGTAACGTTATCAATTGTAAATTAAGGGAGGCATTGGGTGTTTTTTTGTTTATGGCTTCAACCTTTTTGATTGAGTCAGTGACCTCGTCCAGACGCTGCACCCTTCTCCTCCTATCTTGTGCTCCCAGTTTGATAAAAATTCCTCTTATAAAAGCCTTATGGGCCATCCACAAGGTTGTGGATTTTTCTACTGAGCCCTTGTTGATATTAAAGAATTCCTTCAGTGATGTATGGAGTTCTTCAGCATAGGGGGAGGTCTTCATGAGGAATGCATTAGCTCTCCAAACATTAAGGGTTATGGGTCTGTTGTGAGATTCAATGGTTAAGCAAATTGGGGCATGATCCGACCAAGTTATGGGTGCAAGGCTTCATTCGGATATCTGTTGAAGCATATGTTTATCAGCTAGGAAGAGGTTGATTCTCGTATATGAATTATGTGGCACAGAGTGAAACGTGAAATCGGTTTCAGTGGGGTGATGGCATCGCCAAACGTCATATACGTCGTTCTCCCTGAGGTATTGTTGCATTGGGGATGGATGTCTGTTGTGTCTGCTTGACATGTCCACTTGGAAGTCTGGTGCCAAATTAAAATCCCAGCACATGAGCAACATGCCCTTTTGGTTTTTCCATATTTTCTGGGTAATTTTTTTGAGAAATGCCATCAGGCGGGAGTTGGGAGCATAAAGGCAAGAAAGCGTAGTCAGGGTACCATTAAGTTTGCAAATCAATATCAGGTAGCGACCTTCTGCATCTGTAATTTCATGAATGGGCTCAAAGTCAATGGAATCCTTAATCATAATGGCCACTCCATGCTTATTCTCTGGACTGTTGGCTAGATAGATGTGTGGGGACAGTTTATGGGTGAATTTTGGGGTGACTGTGCTTTTGAAGTGGGTCTCCTGGATGCATATTAGGTCCCCCCTAGTTTGATCATTGTTTGCCAAAGGCATGCTCTCTTTGCCGGATGATTCAGGCCCTTGGCGTTAATAGAAACAACTTTGATGCCCATAGTGTGGAGTGAGGTGCTTTGTGGGATGGTTACTCACTGTTAGGTGGCTGGATAGTTTCTCGGTACTGACGGGATCCATTGCTATGGGAAGGTATCCGGCGAATTCCTTCTGATCTTCATGACGCTCTCGTGGGTCCCCAATTGAGTGCAACGGGTAGAGGAAAGGGAGAAAGGATAGAAACAAGAAGTGAACAAACAACATGACAACTGTTCAGCTGGTGAGAATATGTTGCAGCTACCTGGAGTGTATCTGGGGAATCAGTTCAACAAGTTTAGCACTACATGCTTATTGGAGGAGGAGTCGTTGCATCAAGAGTAAGCTTGGAGTGACCCTTTAGAATTTAGGTTTGTAGTTGCGGTTGGCTTTGTGCCATAATGGCTGATTCGGGTTTGGAGGTTTCTGGACGGTGTTTGGTGATCGAGGTTCGGGGATTATTCCCCATTCCTTAAGCAGGTCCAGCCCTTCTAGAGACTGGATAGTAAGGAATTTACCATTACTTTCTATGGTCAGTTTGGTGGGGTGGCCCCATTTGTAGGCAATATTACAAAGTGCTTTGGTGATAGTATTTACTTTGTGTCTGAGGTCCAGGGTGAATTTGGACAAGTCAGTATATATCTGCACATTTCCGTATGGGTCGGGAAGTTTCCCCAGGGCCCTGGTCTTCCGTAATATCATGTCCTTTGTAGCGAAAAAATGCACTCTTAATAGCACATCTCTAGGAATGTTCTCTGGTAGATATGGCGGCTTGGGGATACGGTGTATTCGGTCGATCGAAAGCTCGATGGGCTGGAGGTCAGGGGGCAGAGTGTGAAATAGGTCTGTGACTAGAGTTGAGCGAACCCGAACTGTAAAGTTCGGGTCCGTACCAAACTTTGGGGTGTCTGTGACCCGGACCCGAACCCAGACATTTGAAAAAAGTTTGGGTTCGGGTTCTGGGTTCGGTTATTTGATCCCACCTGTTGAATAGCTGCAGGGCAGCCAATCAACAAGCGTTTCACTGGTTTGCCCTTAGAAGCCATCACAGCCATGTCTACTAATGGCATGGCTGTGATTGGCCAGTGCATCATGTGACCCAGCCTCTTTATAAGCTGGAGTCACTTAGTGCTGCATGTCACATGCTCTCTGGCTAATATAGGGAAAGGATGCTGCCGGCGCTGTGAGGGACAGATTGCAGATATAATAACATCTCATCCTGCATTACAGAACGATCTGATTGTGGACTAGGTAGAGATTACTACTACTACTGCTTTTAGGGACAGATTGCAGATCTAATAAGATCTCATCCTGCATTACAGAACGATCTGACTGGACTAGGTAGATTCTACTGCTTAGAGGGACAAATTATTGTTCTAAAATCATCTTCTAGTTCTATAGGGTCAGGTTCCTGCTGTTGCTGTAAGGGACAGATTATTGTTCTAAAATCATCGCCTACTCCTATAGGGTCAGGTTCCTGCTGTTGCTGTAAGGGACAGAGTATTGTTCTAAAATCTTCGCCTACTCCTATAGGGTCAGGTTCCTGCTGTTGCTGTAATGGACAGATTATTGTTCTAAAATCATTTTACTTTTTCGCGAAGTTCGGCTGAACCCACCGAACCCGAACATCCAGGTGTTCGCTCAACTCTATTTGTGACGTGTTGATTCAAGTTCTGTGGTTGAAACTCTTTAGGGATCACCCTGAGTTTTAAATTATTGCGTCTACTTTGGTCTTCTAAGTCCGCAATTTTTGCACGCAGCCACTGTCTCTCCTCCACCCAATCCTCATTTGCATCCACCAAATCATTCACAGTGTGCGCTATGTTGCTGATTGCGTTTTCCAGAGTATGGACTCTGTCTCCCAGGGAAGTCAGTTCAGAGGAAATTTTGTGTGTCAGGAGGGATATGTCAGCATGCAGAGATTGCTGAAGTGATACTAGCATCTCCTTTAGGAGAGTGTCCATCACTGGTTGATTATTTGTAGGGAAGGAAGCTATAGAATTGCTCAGTGTTTCGCTGTGCATATCTGGGGAAACCCCCGGACTCACCTGCTTGTTCGGTGCAGCGTCACGATCGTTCGGTGCAAGGTCCATGCGCATCCACGTTTTCGCCGGGCTACCGCTTGCTGGGCTAGGTAGTTGTGGAGAACGGCGTGAGGGTGAGGTGTCTGGAGATCGATGAGTTGGGCGGTCTTCACAGAAGTCCGTGTATTGGTGGTCTGCTCTGTTGCTTCTCCTTCACCCAAGACTGACGAGTAGGCGCCATCTTGGCTACGGCCTTGAGGCTCTGAGAAGAAGAACTCGGTCAGTTTTTGAGGTTTTCTAACCTCCTTTCTCTTCCTGGACATCTTTTCAGTGATAAGGGGTGAGTAGTCCGTCGTTGTAGATAGCTTTTGATTTTGGATCGGGTCTTGTTGCTTGTTAATCCTCCACACTCAGCCGGAGCTCTATAGACCTGCGGCCATCTGCAGTGCGTGCAAACCCCTCAGGAATATTTAATTTTTATCGTTTCACTTTAAGCATTATTAACCACTTACCAACCAAGACTGTTTTTTTGGGTTCAGTGGTAACGAGTTAAAAACATGTTTTTTTGGTGTAAAATTACTTAGAACCTGCAAACATTATATATTGTTTTTTTTTCTAACACCATAGAGAATAAAATAGCTGTCATTTCAAAATTTTATGTCACACAGTATTTGCGCAGCGGTCTTCCAAGCGTGCTTTTTTTTAAAATAAATTCAGTTTTTTTAGTTAAAAAATAAGAAAACAGTAAAGTTAGGCCATTTTTTTCCCATATTGTGAAAGATAATGTTACGCCAAGTAAAATGATACCCAACATGTCATGCTTCAAAATTGCGTCCGCTCGCGGAATGGCGACAAACTTTGCAACTTAAAAATCTCCATTGGCAACGTTTAAAAAATTCTACAGGTTAGCAGTTTTGTGTTACAGAGGAGGTCTAGTGCTAGAATGATTGCTCTTGCTGTAAAGATCGCGGTGATACCTCACATGTGTGGTTTGAACACCATTTTCATATGTGGGCGGGACTTACGTATGCGTTCGCTTCTGCACGTGAGCTCGCGGGGACGGGGCGCTTTAAAATTTTTTTTTTAATTATTTATTTTGCTTTTTACTTTTTATTTTTACATTGTTCTTTTTTTTAAAAAAAATTGATCACTTTTATTCCTATTACCAGAAATGTAAACATTCCTTGTAATAGAAAAAAGTATGACAGGACCTCTTAAATATGAGATCTGGGGTCAAAAAGACCTCAGATCTCATATTTACACTAAAATGCAAAAAAGAAAAAAGAAAATGTGAAAAAAATGACAGCCCAAAAAAAAAAGGGGCCCTTTAAGACGGTTGGGCGGACGTGACTTCTGACGTCATTTCCGCCCTGCCGTACTATGGAGCCGAGTGAGCGGCTTCAGCCGCTCACTCGGCTCACGGACACTGGGGGCACCAGCTGCAAGCACCATTCAAATATCCCCACTTAAACCCAAGGACGTATATACACGCCCTTGGTCGTCAAGTGGTTAAAATCCCTGCTCCTGAAAAAATTATCGATTTAAAAACTTTTTTTGCCTTGATACATGTCCCCTAGGGCAAATTCTGGTCCCCATACACTTTTTAGGGCAACTTGCATATAAACATTTAAAATTAGCACTTTTGATTTTTCATGTTTGTGTCCCATAGACTTTAACGGTGTTTGAATGTTCGCACAATTTTTTTGCCTGTTCGCATGTTCTGGTGCGAACTGAACCGGGGGGGTGTTCGGCCCATCACTATCAGTCATTTCTAATTTACTTTTGAAATTGCTGGTTGCTTGGCTGTCGTGTCCATCCAAAGTGTTCAATACTTTTTGTGTCCCTCAAACAGAAAAAGAAAAAGCAAGTCAGAGTGAAGTCACAAACTTGAATCTGCATATTTTTACCAGCAATGCCAGTCTATTAATTGTTTATCAGCATATAATTGGTTTATATTCTAATAAAACAAAAACTTTTTGAAATGTAAAAGGCAGGTCAGGGCTAGAGTTGAGCGAACCTGGACTGTAAAGTTCAGTTCTGTACTGGACTTTAGGGTGTCCGTGTCCCGAACCCGAACCCAGGCCTTTGAGAAAAAGTCTGGGTTGGGGTTCGGGGTTCGGGTATGTTTTCGCACCTTTTGAATAGCTGCAGAACAGCCAATCAACAAGCGTTTCACTCGTTTGCCCTTTAGAAGCCATCACAGCCATGCCTAATAATGGCATGGCTGTGATTGGCCAGTACATCACGTGACCCAGCAACGTTATGAGCTGGAGTCACGTTGCAATGCATGTCACATGCTCTCAGGCTAGTGTAGGGAGAGGATGCTGTGAGGTATAGATTACCGTTATAAAATCATCTCATACTGGTATAGGGAGAGGATCCTGCCGCCGCTGTGAGGGATAGATTAGCGTTATAAAATCATATCATACTAGTATAGGGAGAGGTTCCTGCCGCCGCTGTGAGGGATGGATTAGCATTATAAAATCATCTCCTACTGGTATAAGGAGAGGTTCCTGCCGCCGCTGCCATTGATAGATTCACGTTATAAAATCATCTCATACTAGTGTAGGGAGAGGTTCCTGTTGCCGCTGTAAGGGACAGATTACCGTTATAAAATCATCTCATACTAGTATATGGAGAGGTCCCTGCTGCTGCTGTGAGGAACAGATTACTGTTATAAAATCATCTCATACTAGTATAGGGAGAGGTTCCTGCTGCTGGTGTGAGAGACAGATTAGCGTTATAAGATCATCTCATGATGGTATAGGGACAGATTCCTGCCGCTGGTGTGAGGGACAGATTAGCGTTATAAGATCATCTCATACTAGTATAGGGAGAGGTTCCTGCTGCTGGTGTGAGGGATAGATTAGAGTTATTAAAATCCTCTCATACTGGTATAGGGAGAGGTTCCTGCTGCTGGTGTGAGGGACAGATTACCGTTATGAAATCATCTCATACTGGTATAGGGAGAGGTTCCTGCTGCTGGTGTGAGGGACAGATTATCGTTATAGAATCATCTCATACTAGTATAGGGAGAGGTTCCTGCTGCTGCTGTGAGGGACAGATTACCATTATAAAATCATCTCATACTGATATAGAGAGAGGTTCCTGCTGCTGGTGTGAGGGACAAATTATCATTCTAAAATCATCTCATACTGGAGTAGGGAGAGGTTCCTGGCGGTGCTGTGAGGGACAGATTATCATTCTAAAATCAACTCATAATGGAGTAGGGAGAGGTTCCTGGCGGTGCTGTGAGGGACAGATTATCATTCTAAAATCATCTCATACTGGAGTAAGGAGAGGTTCCTGGAGGTGCTGTGAGGGACAGATTATTGTTCTAAAAGCATCTCATACTGGAGTAGGGAGAGGTGCCTGGCGGTGCTGTGAGGGACAGATTATCGTTCTAAAATCATCTCATACTGGAGTAGGGAGAGGTGCCTGGCGGTGCTGTGAGGGACAGATTAGCATTCTAAAATCATCTCATACTGGTGTAGGGAGAGGTTCCTGCTGCTGGTGTGAGGGAGAAACTACCGTTCTAAAATCATCTTATACTGGAATAGGGAGAGGTTCCTGCTGCTGGTGTGAGGGACAGGTTATCATTCTAAAATCATCTCATACTGGAGTAGGGAGAGGTTCCTGGCGGTGCTGTGAGGGACAGATTAGCATTCTAAAATCATCTCATACTGGTGTAGGGAGATGTTCCTGCTGCTGGTGTGAGGGAGAAACTACCGTTCTAAAATCATCTTATACTGGAATAGGGAGAGGTTCCTGCTGCTGGTGTGAGGGACAGGTTATCATTCTAAAATCATCTCATACTGGAGTAGGGAGAGGTTCCTGGCCGTGCTGTGAGGGACAGATTAGCGTTCTAAAATCATCTCATACTGGTATAGGGAGAGGTTCCTGCTGCTGCTGTGAGGGACAGATTACAGTTATGAAATCATCTCATACTGGTATAGGGAGAGGTTCCTGCTGCTGGTGTGAGGGACAGATTATCGTTCTTAAATCATCTCATACTGGTATAGGGAGAGGTTCCTGCTGCTGGTTTGAGGGACAGATTACCATTATAAGATCATCTCATACTGGTATAGGGAGAGGTTCCTGCTGTTGGTGTGAGGGACAGATTAACGTTCTAAAATCATATCATACTGGAGTAGGGAGAGGTTCCTGGCAGTGCTGTGAGGGACAGATTATAACTCTAAAATCATCTCATACTGGAGTAGGGAGAGGTTCCTGGCTGTGCTTTGAGGGACAGATTAGCAATCTAAAATCATCTCATACTGGTATAGGAAGAGGTTCCTGCTGCTGGTGTGAGGGACAGATTACCTTTATAAAATCATCTCATACTGGTATAGGAAGAGGTTCCTGCTGCTGGTGTGAGGGACAGATTATCATTCTAAAATCATCTCATACTGGTATAAGGAGAGGTTCCTGCTGCTGGTGTGAGGGACAGATTACCGTTATAAAACCATCTCATACTGGTATAGGGAGATGTTCCTGGTGCTGCTGTGAGGGACAGATTATCGTTCTAAAATCCTCTCATACTGAGTAGGGAGAGGTTCCTGGTGATGCTGTGAGGGACAGATTATCGTTCTAAAATCATCTCATACTGGAGTAGGGAGAGGTTCCTGGAGGTGCTGTGAGGGACAGATTATCGTTCTAAAATAATCTCATACTGGTATAGGGAGAGGTTCCTGCTGCTGGTGTGAGGGACAAATTACCGTTCTAAAATCATCTCATACTGGAGTAGGGAGAGGTGCCTGGCGGTGCTGTGAGGGACAGATTAGCATTCTAAAATCATCTCATACTGGTGTAGGAATAGGTTCCTGCTGCTGCTGTGAAGGACAGATTATCGTTCTCAAATAATCTCATACTGGTATAGGGAGAGGTTCCTGCTGCTGGTGTGAGGGACAAATTACCGTTCTAAAATCATCTCATACTGGAATAGGGAGAGGTTCCTGCTGCTGGTGTGAGGGACAAATTATCGTTCTAAAATCATCTCATACTGGAGTAGGGAGAGGTTCCTGGCGGTGCTGTGAGGCACAGATTATCATTCTAAAATCATTTAATACTGGAGTAGGAAGAGGTTCCTGGTGGTGCTGTGAGGGACAGATTATCATTCTAAAATAATCTCATACTGGTATAGGGAGAGGTTCCTGCTGCTGGTGTGAGGTACAAATTACCGTTCTAAAATCATCTCATACTGGAATAGGGAGAGGTGCCTGGTGGTGCTGTGAGGGACAGATTAGCATTCTAAAATCATCTCATACTGGTGTAGGGAGAGGTTCCTGCTGCTGCTGTGAAGGACAGATTATGGTTCTCAAATAATCTCATACTGGTATAGGGAGAGGTTCCTGCTGCTGGTGTGAGGGACAGATTATCGTTCTAAAATCATCTCATACTGGAGTAGGGAGAGGTTCCTGGCGGTGCTGTGAGGCACAGATTATCGTTCTAAAATCATTTAATACTGGAGTAGGGAGAGGTTCCTGGTGGTGCTCTGAGGGACAGATTAGTGTTCTAAAATCATCTCATACTGGTGTAGGGAGAGGTTCCTGCTGCTGCTTTGAGGGACAGATTAGCGTTCTAAAATCATCTCATAGTGGTATAGGGAGAGGTTTCTGCTGCTGGTGTGAGAGACAGATTACCATTCTAAAATCATCTCATACTGGTATAGGGAGAGGTTCCTGCTGCTGCTGTGAGGGACAGATTACAGTTATAAAATCATCTCATACTGGTATAGGGAGAGGTTCCTGTTGCTGGTGTGAGGGACAGATTATCGTTCTAAAATCATCTCATACTGGTATAGGGAGAGGTTCCTGCTGCTGGTTTGAGGGACAGATTACCATTATAATATCATCTCATACTGGTATAGGGAGAGGTCCCTGCTGTTGGTGTGAGGGACAGATTATCGTTCTAAAATCATCTCATACTGGAGTAGGGAGAGGTTCCTGGCAGTGCTGTGAGGGACAGATTATCACTCTAAAATCATCTCATACTGGAGTAGGAAGAGGTTCCTGGATGTGCTTTGAGGGACAGATTAGCAATCTAAAATCATCTCATACTGGTATAGGGAGAGGTTCCTACTGCT
Source organism: Glandirana rugosa (assembly GCA_018402905.1). Taxonomy (NCBI): domain Eukaryota; kingdom Metazoa; phylum Chordata; class Amphibia; order Anura; family Ranidae; genus Glandirana; species Glandirana rugosa. The sequence goes on along the minus strand of BLSH010042473.1, from coordinate 86,044 downwards.
GCTGGTGTGAGGGACAGATTACCATTCTAAAATCATCTAATACTGGTATATGTAGAGGTTCCTGCTGCTGGTGTGAGGGACAGATTACCGTTATAAAATCATCTCATACTGGTATAGGGAGAGGTTCCTGCTGCTGGTGTGAGGGACAGATTATCGTTCTAAAATCATCTCATACTGGAATAGGGATAGGTTCCTGGCAGTGCTTTGAGGGACAGATTATCATTCTAAAATCATCTCATATTGGAGTAGGGAGAGGTCCCTGGAGGTGCTGTGAGGGACAGATTATCGTTCTAAAATAATCTCATACTGGAGTAGGAAGAGGTTCCTGGCAGTGCTGTGAGGGACAAATTAGCGTTCTAAAATCATCTCATACTGGTGTAGGGAGAGGTTCCTGCTGCTGGTGTGAGGGACAAATTACCATTCTAAAATCATCTCATACTGGTATAGGGAGAGGTTCCTGCTGCTGGTGTGAGGGACAAATTACCATTCTAAAATCATCTCATACTGGAATAGGGAGAGGTTCCTGGCGGTGCTGTGAGGGACAGATGATCGTTCTAAAATCATTTAATACTGGAGTAGGGAGAGTTTCCTGGCGGTGCTGTGAGGGACAAATCACCATTCTAAAATCATCTTATACTGGTGTAGGGAGAGGTTCCTGCTGATGGTTTGAGGGACAGATTACCATTATAAGATCATCTCATACTGGTATAAGGAGAGGTTCCTGCTGTTGGTGTGAGGGACAGATTATCGTTCTAAAATCATCTCATACTGGAGTAGGGAGAGGTTCCTGGCAGTGCTGTGAGGGACAGATTATCACTCTAAAATCATCTCATACTGGAGTAGGGAGAGGTTCCTGGCTGTGCTTTGAGGGACAGATTAGCAATCTAAAATCATCTCATACTGGTATAGGGAGAGGTTCCTGCTGCTGGTGTGAGGGACAGATTACCATTCTAAAATCATCTAATACTGGTATATGTAGAGGTTCCTGCTGCTGGTGTGAGGGACAGATTACCGTTATAAAATCATCTCATACTGGTATAGGGAGAGGTTCCTGCTGCTGGTGTGAGGTACAGATTATCGTTCTAAAATCATCTCATACTGGTATAAGGAGAGGTTCTTGCTGCTGGTGTGAGGGACAGATTACCGTTATAAAACCATCTCATACTGGTATAGGGAGATGTTCCTGGTGCTGCTTTGAGGGACAGATTATCATTCTAAAATCATCTCATACTGGAATAGGGAGAGGTTCCTGGCGGTGCTTTGAGGGACAGATTATCGTTCTAAAATCATCTCATACTGGAGTAGGAAGAGGTTCCTGATGGTGCTGTGAGGGACAGATTAGCTTTCTAAAATCCTCTCATACTGGTGTAGGGAGAGGTTCCTACTGCTGCTGTGAGAGACAGATTAGCGTTCTAAAATAATCTCATACTGGCATAGGGAGAGGTTCCTGCTGCTGGTGTGAGGGACAAATTACCATTCTAAAATCATCTCATACTGGAATAGGGAGAGGTTCCTGGCGGTGCTGTGAGGGACAGAGAAGCGTTCTAAAATCATCTCATACTGGTGTAGGGAGAGGTTCCTCCTGCTGATGTGAGGGACAGATTAGCGTTCTAAAATCATCTCATACTAGTATAGTCAAAGGTTCCTGCTGCTGGTGTGAGGGACAGATTACAATTCTAAAATCATCTCATACTGGTATAGGGAGAGGTTCCTGCTGCTGCTGTGAGGGACAGATTACAGTTATAAAATCATCTCATACTGGTATAAGGAGAGGTTCCTGCTGCTGGTGTGAGGGACAGATTATAATTCTAAAATCATCTCATATTGGAGTAGGGAGAAATTCCTGGAGGTGCTGTGAGGGACAGATTATCGTTCTAAAATAATCTCATACTGCAGTAGGAAGAGGTTCCTGGCGGTGCTGTGAGGGACAAATTAGCGTTCTAAAATCATCTCATACTGGTGTAGGGAGAGGTTCCTGCTGCTGGTGTGAGGGACAAATTACCATTCTAAAATTATCTCATACTGGTATAGGGAGAGGTTCCTGCTGCTGGTGTGAGGGACAAATTACCATTCTAAAATCATCTCATACTGGAATAGGGAGAGGTTCCTGGCGGTGCTGCGAGGGACAGATGATCGTTCTAAAATCATTTAATACTGGAGTAGGGAGAGTTTCCTGGCGGTGCTGTGAGGGACAAATTACCATTCTAAAATCATCTTATACTGGTGTAGGGAGAGGTTCCTGCTGATGGTTTGAGGGACGGATTACCATTATAAGATCATCTCATACTGGTATAAGGAGAGGTTCCTGCTGTTGGTGTGAGGGACAGATTATCGTTCTAAAATCATCTCATACTGGAGTAGGGAGAGGTTCCTGGCTGTGCTTTGAGGGACAGATTAGCAATCTAAAATCATCTCATACTGGTATAGGGAGAGGTTCCTGCTGCTGGTGTGAGGGACAGATTACCATTCTAAAATCATCTAATACTGGTATATGTAGAGGTTCCTGCTGCTGGTGTGAGGGACAGATTACCGTTATAAAATCATCTCATACTGGTATAGGGAGAGGTTCCTGCTGCTGGTGTGAGGGACAGATTATCGTTCTAAAATCATCTCATACTGGTATAAGGAGAGGTTCTTGCTGCTGGTGTGAGGGACAGATTACCGTTATAAAACCATCTCATACTGGTATAGGGAGATGTTCCTGGTGCTGCTTTGAGGGACAGATTATCATTCTAAAATCATCTCATACTGGAATAGGGAGAGGTTCCTGGCGGTGCTTTGAGGGACAGATTATCGTTCTAAAATCATCTCATACTGGAGTAGGAAGAGGTTCCTGGCGGTGCTGTGAGGGACAGATTAGCTTTCTAAAATCCTCTCATACTGGTGTAGGGAGAGGTTCCTACTGCTGCTGTGAGAGACAGATTAGCGTTCTAAAATAATCTCATACTGGCATAGGGAGAGGTACCTGCTGCTGGTGTGAGGGACAAATTACCATTCTAAAATCATCTCATACTGGAATAGGGAGAGGTTCCTGGCGGTGCTGGGAGGGACAGATTATCGTTCTAAAATCATTTAATACTGGAGTAGGGAGAGGTTCCTGGCGGTGCTGTGAGGGACAGAGAAGCGTTCTAAAATCATCTCATACTGGTGTAGGGAGAGGTTCCTGCTGCTGCTGTGAGGGACAGATTAGCGTTCTAAAATCATCTCATACTAGTATAGGGAAAGGTTCCTGCTGCTGGTGTGAGGGACAGATTACAATTCTAAAATCATCTCATACTGGTATAGGGAGAGGTTCCTGCTGCTGCTGTGAGGGACAGATTACAGTTATAAAATCATCTCATACTGGTATAGGGAGAGGTTCCTGCTGCTGGTGTGAGGGACAGATTATCGTTCTAAAATCATCTCATACTGGAGTAAGGAGAGGTTCCTGAAGGTGCTGTGAGGGACAGATTATTGTTCTAAAAGCATCTCATACTGAAGTAGGAAGAGGTTCCTGGCGGTGCTGTGAGGGACAGATAATCATTCTAAAATCATATCATACTGGTGTAGGGAGAGGTATCTAGTGCTGCTGTGAGGGACAGATTATCGTTCTAAAATCATCTCATAATGAAGTAGGGATAGGTTCGTGGTAGCGCTGTGAGGGACAGATTATCGTTCTAAAATCATCTCATACTGGAGTAGGGAGAGGTGCCTGGCGGTGCTGTGAGGGACAGATTAGCATTCTAAAATCATCTCATACTGGTGTAGGGAGAGGTTCCTGCTGCTGCTGTGAAGGACAGATTATCGTTCTCAAATAATCTCATACTGGTATATGGAGAGGTTCCTGCTGCTGGTGTGAGGGAGAAATTACCGTTCTAAAATCATCTCATACTGGAATAGGGAGAGGTTCCTGCTGCTGGTGTGAGGGACAGGTTATCGTTCTAAAATCATCTCATACTGGAGTAGGAAGAGGTTCCTGGCGGTGCTGTGAGGGACAAATTAGCATTCTAAAATCATCTCATACTGGTGTAGGGAGAGGTTCCTGCTGCTGCTGTGAGGGACAGATTAGTGTTCTAAAATAATCTCATACTGGTATAGGGAGAGGTTCCTGCTGCTGGTGTGAGGGGCAAATTACCATTCTAAAATCATCTCATACTGGAATAGGGAGATGTTCCTGGTGGTGCTGTGAGGGACAGATTATCGTTCTAAAATCATTTAATACTGGTGTAGGGAGAGGTTCCTGCTGCTGCTGTGAGGGACAGATTAGCGTTCTAAAATCATCTCTTACTGGTATAGGGAAAGGTTCCTGCTGCTGGTGTGAGGGACAGATTACAATTCTAAAATCATCTCATACTGGTATAGGGAGAGGTTCCTGCTGCTGCTGTGAGGAACTGATTACAGTTATAAAATCATCTCATACTGGTATAAGGAGAGGTTCCTGCTGCTGGTGTGAGGGACAGATTATCGTTCTAAAATCATCTCATACTGGTATAGGGAGAGGTTCCTGCTGTTGGTGTGAGGGACAGATTATCGTTCTAAAATCATCTCATACTAGAGTAGGGAGAGGTTCCTGGCGGTGCTGTGAGGGACAGATTATCATTCTAAAATCATCTCATACTGGAGTAGGGAGAGGTTCCTGGTGCTGCTGTGAGGGACAGATTATCGTTCTAAAATCATCTCATACTGGAGTAGGGAGAGGTTCCTGGCGGTGCTGTGAGGGACAGATTATCGTTCTAAAATCATCTCATACTGGAATAGGGAGAGGTTCCTGCTGCTGGTGTGAAGGACAAATTACCATTCTAAAATCATCTCATACTGGAATAGGGAGAGGTTCCTGGCGGTGCTGTAAGGGATGGAAGAGGATGTGGCACAGGAGGAAGAGGGATCATTTCCACGGTTCCATCAGGCCAGTCATTCACAAATGGCTCGGAGGGTGGGTTCCTGCACCAGCATAGGCCAGGTAAAAAAAATTTCAAGCCAGGGCACAGTTCTGGAAGATGAGGATGATGATGATGAGGAGGAGGAGGAACCGTGTTCACAGCAGGGTGGCACCCAACGCAGCTTGTGGGCATCACTGGAGCATGGTTGGGGGGATATGGAGGACACAGATGATACACCTCCCACAGAGGACAGCTTGTCTTTGCCTCTGGGCAGCCTGGCACACATGAACGACTACATGCTGCAGTACCTGTGTAATGACAGCCGAGTTGCCCACATTGTAACTTGTGCTGATTACTGGGTGGCCACCCTGCTGAATCCCCGTTACAAGGACAACGTGCCATCCTTAATTCCCTCACTGGAGCGTGATCAGAAGATGCGTGACTGCATGCGCACGCTGGTAGACACGCTGTTTAGGTGTTAGAAGACTGTGCTAAGGGTTAAGTCAGATGGGTGTGGTTTCCTCTAATTCCAGGATGAGCAGCTCTATTTAAACTTCCTGCTTCCTGTAGCAAGTTGCTGTCTGATCTACGGCGTATAGTGTGTGTGTCTGAGCAACCTGTTTCCTGATTTCCTGTTCCTGCAACCCGGCTAACCTGACCCTGGTGATTTCCTGCCTGCACCGACCTCTGGATTACCTACGACTACTCTCCTGCCTGATCCTCCTGCACTTCTGCCTGTCTGCCTGTTAACGACCCAGCTCGAACCGACCATCCTCCTGCTTGCTCCCTTGTACCGCACCGCCAGCCTGTTAACGAACTTTGCTTGGATTTGACCCTTCTTCTGCCTGACCCCTTTGTACCTCACAGTCCGCCAGTTAACGACCCAGCCTGTACGACCCCTCTCTCCGTGCACGAGTGCACCAACGGACTTCTATCTACACCAGTGACCCAGTCCGACCCTCGTGCCATCCTGCACTCCCGAGCCTCCTGTCTGCTCTACCAGGGGTTCCCGAGTCAGGGTCGTAAGGGAGGTTGCCCACTGCATAAGTCAGACTCATCCACCAGGTACGTGACATTAGGGCATTCCCAAATGACACAGGGAGCCCAGTGGAAGCACAAGGCAAAGGCAGAGGAGGAGGAAGAGGTCGCCAACGCAGCTGTGGCACCGCCAGCACCTCAGAAGGCAGGGTTAGCATGGCTGAAATGTGGAAAAGCTTTGTCATCAGCACGCCATAACAAACAGCACCACCAGCTGATAGGCAGCGTCTTAGCAGGAGGCAGCATTTCAGCAACATGGTGGAACAGTATGTGTGCACATGCCTACACGTACTGACTGATGGGTCTGCCCCATTCAACTTCTGGGTCTCCAAATTGGGCACATGGCCTGAGCTTGCCCTTTATGCCATGGAGGTGCTGGCCTGCCCTGCAGCCAGTGTATTGTCTTAATGTATGTTTAGCATGGCAGGGGGCATTGTCACAGATAAGCGCAGCTGCCTGTCCACAGCCAACGTGGACAAGCTAACTTTTATTAAAATGAACCAGGCATGGATCCCACAAGACTTGTCTGAACCTTGTGCAGAATAGCCATTTAGACCGGCCTCACACAGCCATTGGTATACTTTTTTTTTAATATGTCTCAATATTTTGGGGGCTACCCCAATTATAAAAAAAAACAAACAAACAAAATGCAGTGTTGGCTTCCTCCTCCTCCTACTCCATTGCAACTTCGACCACCTACACCGCCATGGTCACCGCCTCCTCAACCTCCTACTCCACATCCACCTCCTCCTCCATTTTTTATTTGATTTTAAGTTATTTCCTTATCCACATTTGTTTGCAGGGCACTTGTCCTACTCTTACCCCCATTTTGCTTCCTTTTGCAGCCCTCTAGCCCTTTTCGGGACTCTTTTAGAGCCATTTTTGTGCCCAAAAGTTCGGGTCACCATTGACTTCAATGGGGTTTGGGGTCAAGTTTGAGTCAAGTTCGGCCAAACCCGCCAAACCCAAATATCCAGGCGTCCGCTCAACTCTAGTCAGGGCAGCTTTGCAGCTCTATTTTGCATAAACCCCTTCACATATTGCAAGTTTGGTTTCATTACATATCAAGAGCTCAACAGAATCATTTATAAATAGTTTTATTATGACCTACAGGCATTACTCATAGTACTGCCTCTCACTATCTAGGTTTAATATATACTGTGGGCTGGTTCACACCATAAAAACGCACTCCAGATCCGTTCCGGATACGTTTCTGGAACGCGTTTTTGATGTGTTTTTAATGCCTTTCAGGGTGCATTTTTTCTTTTTTTCCTGTTTTTTTTCACTGTACTTGAGTTCAATGTGCCTTCTAGTGCATTCCAGTGCATTTCAGTGCATTTTTGATGCGTTTTACTGCGTTCCAGTACAATCCAGTGCAGGTAAAATGCAGCATGTTCTACTTTTTTTTCTGGAACTGGAAAGCCCTGGGACTGCCTGCACTGGTGTGAACTATGCCATTGGAAACCATATAACATATTTTCCATGGATTTTTGATGCAGAGAAAAAACACACTGTACTACATGTGATGTGAACTGGCCCTGTAAGTAAAATTGTTTTCCATGGCTATGTAAGGCAAAGTTACAGGTTCATTTTTTTCTTCATCTAACCAGCAGCTTATGCATATTTGCTTCTTCTGTTTGGATGGTGGATAGAAAGCTCTTTGCTTGCTCCAAATCAACTTGACAGAGCTTACATGGGTCTATGGTATCCTTACCCAACTGCAACTTGACCAATCACAAAGCACCTAGCGCTGTCACATGGGATAGGGGAAGTGAAATACATGCTCACCCAAAAAAAGACCTATGTGAACCTTTTACTTTGCCTTGCATGGGAAAAGGAAAGATTAATATTTATATTATATTAATATTTGACATAAAAACAAATGGTTAATGGACCGTCAGAAAATGTAATTATTGTCTCATTTCTCAGAAGGGATACTGTAGGTTATTTAATTGAATATACACTTTTTTATTCAGATATTTTGTATGCATTTTTCTTAATTTACATTTGCATTGTGTTACCTACACTTATCAATCTTAAACACAGTATCTACCAGAAATCAGTTTTCCAAAAACCAAACAGTTGGGATAAATACAACAAAGATTACTAATAACATCTGGGAATTGTTCCAAATTAAAATCTCTGTAATTAGTATAATAACATCACAGGAGATAGACTAATTTAATAGCAGCCCTTCTTTCCAAGTTAGCGTCTTTGTAATGCCCCAGCAATTATATATTTTTTTTCATTTCACTTCATATTACTTCTAACATTCAAAAGACATTCTAACAGAGAGGAGGAGTTTTCTTTTGTGTCAGTGAAGAATGTGTATTTGTTATCACTTCACTCCCATGGAGTACTGAGTACAGATTATATATATATTCTATTCAGGGCAGGGATTTGTTTGGCCAAGTTACTGTAATTTTCATACTAATAAATGTATGTACTGCCTTCCTATTTGTTTTCCTATAATTGTGGTGTAGTCTCATGTTGTCATTTTTAGACTTCTCATGGACGATAGTGTGCAAATGCAATATGGATTATAAAAAAACATGTGAAAATTGAAAGTATAAAGTTTAATATACTAATTAATGCTTGTGAAAGAACATAAAATGCAAAGATAGAGACATATAGTCTATGTATATATTAAGAAGTGTTATTTCCTTTTGGTGTTTGTAGAGTGATTTCCAGTCAGTTGCTTGTGAATCAAATTTGGTACTGAGCTATTTGGAATTTGCTCAAGGTGGGTTTTAAGCAGTTGCTTGGAACCAATTTGAACACCTGCAGCAGTTGCATTTCTCATAAGCATGAATCCAAACTTCAAACCACTACTTGTTATCTGAAGTATTATATATGTTATATGACGTATGATACTATAATAATGTACTGGTCTATAAAATTGTGGTAGGAACATTAGACTGTAACGTTATCTATCACAAAATATGTTGGCGCTTTATACAGTCAGGTGCATAAATATTGGGACATCTACACAATTCTAATCTTTTTGGCTCTATACACCACCACAATGGATTTGAAATAAAACAAACAAGATATGCTTTAACTGCAGACTTTCAGCTTGCTTTAATTTGAGCCTGATTTGGATGTAAATACCCTCAAATTAAAGCTGAAAGTCTGGAGTTAAAGCACATCTTGTTTGTTTCATTTCAAATCCATTGTGGTGGTGTATAGAGCCAAAAAGATTAGAATTGTGTTGATGTCCCAATATTTATGGACCTGACTGTAAATTCTTCTTCAGGAATTTTTTACCACTTCTGCAATATAAGATGATATCACTTTAAGAGCTCATATTTGTTATACATTTGCATAGCCATCTAGACAGGGCTGGACTGGGACAAAAATTTGGCCCTGGACTTCTTCCAGACCGGCCCAGGGCACAACACATCAGGGTACAAGGCACATCAGGGTACATGGCACATCAGGGCACAGCACATCAGGGTACAGGGCACAGCACATCAGGGTACAGGGCACAACACATCAGGGCACAGCACATCAGGATACAGCACACATTAACGCACAGCACATCAGGGTAGAGTGCACATCAGGGCACAGCATATCAGGATACAGAGCACAGCACAGCGTACAAACATGCGACACGACACGAGACATAGGACTATACGACACGGGACTACACGTGAGATGGGACTACACGACACG
>BLSH010042473.1:52271-70722 GCA_018402905.1 Glandirana rugosa | reverse complement strand
CCTTCCTGTACATGAAGGCTGTGACCACTTCCCTTCCCCAGATAGGCAAGCCCCCATACAGTTAGAACACGCCCAGGGAACATAGTTAACCCTTAGCGCGCCCCCTGCAGGTTAACCCCTTCACTGCCAATGGCATTTACACAGTAATCAGTGCATTTTTATAGCACTGATCGCTGTATAAATGCCAATGGTCCCAAAAAAGTGTCAAAATGTTCCGACATGTCCGCTGAAATATCGCAGTACCGCTAAAAATCGCAGATCGCCGCCATTACTAATAAAAAAAATAAATAAATAAAAACCCCAAAAATGAATTCTCATCATCCGTAAACGCGACCACTTTTGCGCAAACCAATCAATAAACGCCGATTGCGATTTTTTTTATCGCAAATATGAGGAAGAATATAAATCGGCCAAAAACGGTGAAAAAAAATGTTTTTTTTTATTTTTTTTGGATTTGTATTTTAGCAAAAAGTAAGAAATTTGGGTTTTTTTGCAAAATTGTCGCTCTTCTTTTGTTTATAGCGGCGATCATAAATGACGTAGAGGTGATCAAATACCACCAAAAGAAAGCTCTATTTGTGGGAAAAAAAGGACGCAGATTTCGTTTGGGTACAACGCCGCACGACCGCGCAATTGTCAGTTAAAGCGACGCAGTGCCGAATCGCAAAAAGGGCTCCGGTCCTAAAGCTGGAAATCATTCCGGGGCTGAAGTGGTTAACCACTTCACCCCGGAAGGATTTACCCATTTCCTGACCAGGCCATTTTTTGCGATACAGCACTGCATCATTTTAACTGACAATTGCGCGACATTGTACCCAATCAAAGTTGATGTCCTTTTTTTCTCACAAATAGAGCTTTCTTTTGGCGGTATTTGATCACCTCTGCAGTTTTTATTTTTTGCGCTATAAACAAAAAAAGCGACAATTTTGAAAAACAAACAAACTGTTTTACTTTCTAGTATAAAACATTTCCAAAAAAATGTAAAAAACCTAATTTATTCATCAGTTTAGGCCAATATGTATTGTGCTACATATTTTTGGTAAAAAAAAAAATCACAATAAGTGCATATTGATTGGTTTGCGCAAAAGTTATTGCTTCTACAAAAGAGGGGATAGATTTATGGCAATCAGTGATTTTTAGCGGGACTGCGACGGACAGATCGGACACCTAACGGACATTTTTGACACTTTTCTGGGAACCAGGGACATTACTACAGTAATCAGTGCTAAAAATATGCACTGTTATTGTACTAAAGAAACTGGCAGGGAAGGAGTTAACATCAGGGTTGATCAAGGGATTAAATGTGTTCCCTGTTTGTGTTTACTAACTGTATGGGGGACTGTGTGACTGGGGAAACACACAGATCTGTCTTCCTGCATTGCAGAAGGACAGCATCTGTGTGATCTCCACTGTCAGAACAGTTTACACAGGCAGATCCCAGTTCTGTCACTGTGAGGAACGATTGCGGGAGGCCGGCGGACATCAAGCATGTGCGCCCACAAAAGCGAGTTCACGAGCCGATGGATACCTATGGATATTAGCAGGGTCGAGCCACCTTGCCACAGTATAAATGCGACGGCTGGTCCTTAGCTTGTTAATCGTGTTTATTTGCTTTAAGGTCATGGATTTCGGTAAATTTGCTACATAGTAAGTGAGTATTCTAGATATTGCAGGTTATAGGAACAAAAGAACTAGAAGAAAAATTAGTAAGATTATTTAGGTTACAAGTCTTAGCAGCTTTGGGAGGCCAGCAGGCTTTAGATATTGATTTAGTCATTGTTCGAGTGGAAGATTAAAGTTTTAAAGATTGGCCAGGATTTGGATAAATAATACTAGCAACAAGAGAAATGAGAAAAGAGGATAGTACAAGTAAGATTTGGATTTAAAAGTGGAATTTTGTCAGGTGGCATTTGAAATAGAGAAGGGAGGAGAAGGATATTTTACAAACAACAGTTGTTCTTAAGATAAAAGAATGTTAAATGATAACACCAAGCTAATTTAAAGGGCCCCCTACATTGGAAGGATGTATCATGCAGTGTACTGAAGATTTGTCCCTATACAAAGAAATTAAGGGTGCCGCTTCAGGCTTTAGTAGAGCCTTATAAGCTGACAACTGCTGGTAATGCAAGCATGGGAATAGCTCATCTCAGCTCCATAGAAGTCAATGAGGAAGGAAAGGAAGTCACAGGAGCTGCACATTACACAAAACCCTCATGAGTGGAAGCAGCTTCAGGCTAGACTCCATCAAGGCCACATCCCTGACATGTTTCGTCCCGGGTGTGGTCTTGACAGAGTCTAGACTGAGGCTGCTTTCACTCTTTACATGAGGGTTTTGTCTGATGTGAGGCTCCTGGGATTTCTTTTCCTTCCTTACTGAAGATTTCAGGCAAAGGTTTAGAATTCTATACAAATATAAAAGTGTTATAAAAAAACAAAAGATGTTTTAAGTAGTGGCTGGATCACGTTTGTCTATATGGAGGCCAAAAATTGCTTGCTGGTTTTGCTGAATATTGTGTCAGTTTGCTTAAGTTTACTTCTGATACAATTTTTGCCTAAATATTATTTCTACAGTTAGGGACTATGCACTTTGAACATAAGGTAAAGGCCGATCAAGGTTTTTTAGGCTTTCACATAGCTTACTTTTGCTTTTTCATTAAATATTTCAATATTAAGACAACATTTTTTTATATTTTAAGACATACTAGCAAATGTGTACCCATTCACTGATTAGTTGATCAGGCTGAAGGGATTTTCTTCTATGAGTGATTCAAAACACACTGGTATACATTCCTACCCAAACAGATAATTTGCATCTGGATGCATGTCCCAGGGGGTGGATTGGGCTTGAACTTGAACAGAGCTGGTGGGGATGGTATAGGAGATAGATAGAAAGAACAATATAGACCATGGAGAGAAGCAGGAGCTAATTGTTGACCCCGGTGGAAGAAAGAGTAAAGGAAAAGGTGGCTGAACTTCTGAAAAGGGGAGAGATAAAATGTAAAAATTAAGCAAATTCATGTATTATTTCAGACCTTTGGACAAGTGAGCAATTTTAAAGTCAATTACGACAAAACAGAGGTGTTAAATATCTCATTATCGCCTCAGGAAATATTGCATATACAAACATTTTTTTTAAATGGCAGAAACAAGCAATTAAATACTTCAGTATTTATATCCCTACTTATTTATCAGCAGTTGCGAAATTGAATAATAATCCCCTTCTTCATACAATCCGTAACTGCATGATCTTACAATCAGTCGCATTTTTCTTGGTTTGGACGCAAAAATATTATTAAAATGGATATATTACCCAAACTTTAATAAGTATTCCAAACAATTCCTGTCTCCCCTCCACCTGGAAATCCTACTTGGATTTGGGGTAACAAAAAAAACACAGATTAAATTAACAACTTTATCGTTACCGAAGTGTAGGGGAAGTGTGGCATTCCCCAATATGCTGTTATATCTCCATGCGTCATTCTTAATTCGATCAACTAAATTATGGGTCTTACTTGTAAATGACCTCATTGTTCCTGGCCTTACTTTTCTATTATGGACCTCGTCAGCTCGGAGACCGTCAGTAGATTCTTTTCCAATCTTGGTCACATACACACTATAAGTTTGGGACCACTATTTACACAAGGGTTATTTGTTTACTAGACCAAGCCCCTTCTTACCACTGTTCGGCGACCTTGCATTCCCGCCTACCTTGCACGCATCCCATTTCCTATCCTGGACTAAGACCTCTAGAGTGTTTCTGTGTGACACTCTGTTTCAGGGATAGTTACCCCCTTTCTCTAGTCTCCTGCCATATTGCCATAGTCCTTCGTATGCATGGCTTGAATATTTGCAGCTTGGTCACTATTTTCGAATTGTACAACCGCGTGAGGCCCGTTTCCGTTCTTATACTGAATTTGAATCTTTACTTCTTCAATCAGAGAGACCAGCACAACTGGTATTCCTCCCCTCAGGAGAAGTTTAATATCCATTCCCCTGATGTGTGAAGTAGGATTTAACAAAAGGGAATGGTCTTTATTATCAAGGGGCAAGACACATGAAGGACTCCCGCTTATTTTTAAAATGACACTTCATATCTGCTTAAGAGTTTGGAAACCAATAGACGGTGATTGGACTATAGTGTGGATGGTGAGAAAACCCTTCGAGAGAAGCTACTGTGGACAGGGAAAACAGAGCGGTCAGAGAACACAATGTTGGCAGTAGCAAAAGAGCTGCTAAGGATTTAGTGTGAAATGTGGGGGGAGAGCCATTAGAGAGCACAGTGTACAGGGGAATTGCTGACAGATTTTTGTGTGAAAGGGGGTAGGAAGAGCTCATTGTCATAATCCTACCTGTACATTTGTTTAAGGGAGTGGCTTTTAAGATGTGTACGTTATTGCAAGTAGGGTGAAGAAAAATTTAACTTTTTATAATAATACCAGAAGTTTCCGACAGCAGTTCACAACTGATGTTCAATTGAGTTACATTTGCACATTTTGTTACATTTCATTTGAGGACACTGTTATATAATCCAGTCATGTCCACTAATACAACTTAAATGTTTTTTTAAACATAAAGTTTCCTTAAAGTAAACATTTTCAACAAGACAAAAGACATTCTTTTTAAATACCTAGCCTCAAAAGAAGTATACTGTGCATATCAGGAAGTCCTTTTCTGCATAAATGCAGAAAAGGACTTCCTGGAAAATGCATTTGGTTAGTAAGTAGAAAATTAAAGAAGATACTTAGAATGACAGCCAGGTATCTGACATTTGCAGAGTGAATAGACAGCATTGGTAGCCTTCATGTTTCTTCAGGAAATGTTTCTTTAATGATTAACATTTCTAGTCTCACATAAACTCCAAAACAGCTGCTGAATTGAATCCACGGGCAGACATAGATTTGTCTGTCCCTAGCATTACTGTCAGCTATTGCTTTTTTATTTGTCTGTTTCTATAGTTTCACTCTATAGTGAGCCCCCACCTATCTCCACAACCCAGATGTTGTTTTTTCTGAAAGTGTTACTAAACCCAGGACCCTGCATTCACTATATCTGATCGCCCACAGTACACAGAACAGGGACATGCAATTATTTTAGTAAATATAACTTTTCTTATCAGCAGTATATAGCAGTCATGTGACTGAGATCAGTGTCTGGTTAAATCTTGTAGGAGTAATTTTCATTCTACTCAAACTGTCTTATGAGGCTGCAGGACACCTGGCCCTCTGTCTAACAGTGTGGATTGGCCCTGTGCTGACCACATGCACCTTCCCAAAAAAATAAAAAAAAACTCTCTAGCAATACATACCAAACTGAGTGACTCCAAAGGCTCTGCCTTAACAGGAGATAGATTGGTAACAGTAGAAGAATAGGATGATCAGAGAAGATAAAATCAAACAGCCTTTTTACACAATTCAGAGGATTAACCCCTTAGGGTCCACGGTGAGTATAACAAGCATTCTTTGCTGCATATACAGACTGATTTTACTGTTGTGGGTTTAATAACACTTTAAAGTGAATATAGTGTGTGCTGGTGTTGCGCTGTGATCTGAGATGGTATACAGGTGTGGTAATACAAAGTGATAAACACTAAGTAAATGGCAAAAATTATAATATAGTGTCCACACCACAGTCACAGAGTACTAATAAGCTGCTAATAAGAAAAGGTCCAGTGGACTGTAACAAAAATAAAGCATCAGTGAGCATGCATAAATAGATAAACAAACTGTGTGCTTAATTAATAAAACTCAATTTTGAGAACCTGGTGCAGTCCCAGCATAAACAACACAAGTAAAAAATCGGATCTGATGGAAGATGGCTGTATCCTACACACTCCTCAAATAAAGCTGCACTGACGGACACTGCTAAGCGGCACTGATGGGCACTCATAGACAGCACTGATTGGCACTCATAGGCAGCACTGGGCACTGATAGGTGGCACTGATGGGCACTGGTAGGCGGCAATGGTGGGCACTGATATGTGGCACTGGTATGCATTGATAGGGGCACTGATAAGCACTAATAGGGGCACTGGTGGGCATATATATTGATAGGGGCTCATTCCCTGGTGGTCTCGGGTGGCATCTGAAGGTGGCACTGAGTGCCATCCACATTGGGCACTATGTCTCTTACCTGGTGGTCTAGGGGGGGTCTCCCTGGTGGTCCAGATCGGCTCCCTGGTGGTCCCTGGTCGGCTCCCTGGTGGTTCTGGGTGGGCATATCCCTGGTGGTCCCTGGGCAGGCTTCCTGGTGGTCTAGGGTGGCGATCCGAGGGAGGGCTGTGCTGATAAATCATCAGCACAAACCCTCCCTGTCAGGAGAGCAGCCGATAAACGGCTTTCCTGTGTTACACTGTGACCAGCTGTGATTGGTCATGGCTGATCACATGGTAAAGTGCTTCGGAAAAGCAGTGTCAACTTAAATGTTGTACTGAATGAATAAAGTATAGTATATGCTAAAAGTTAAATAGCAATAAACCAATCTCAATCCATCAGCGTGAAGTTAGTAAATAAATCTTAGCATAAAGAATGTTCAAATGTGACAATGTGTGTGCAGTACTTGTTAGTGTCACCGGGAAAAAAAATATTGTTTTTCCATCCTGGGAATCTGCCTGGGGATGATGCCTTTACTGCAGTAGTGATATGACATCAATAGATAAGACAACCTTTAAATACAGGTCAGACTGCTATGTAACAGTAGACTTTATTGATTAAAGCAGATTTTAAGTCTACATGTACTGTAACTACGCACAATCCCAAAGAGACCACCAACATGGGTAAAAATGCAACATACTGTGTGAGAAATCGTATACTGTGAAGATGAAGGAAACCTTGGACCCCTGTACTTCTTTGTGAACAACAGCCAAGGCAATTCTCTGCCTTCCAGATGCACCTTGGGAGACTTCTCACTTCAACTGGTGTGGGGACTCCATCATCCTTATCATCTCTAGTGGATTCATATGAACTGTTCTTTTTAGGACTTTTTAATTAAGTTGATTCAATTTATTTTTTGGAGCTTCACCCCTTGTATTCGGACAGCACCGACCCCTATTAGAGAAGGCCAGTGAGGGCTCAGCCAATCCTGCAAGCAAGCTTCCACTGTTGTCTCCTAGATCAGTGGAATCCTCTGTGTGTTAAGACCTCTTGACAACTCCTCACTGTTTAGATGATAAACGGGCACTAATCACCAATTGCTGTGGGGTCAATATATGCTCGGATAGTTTCTCGGGCAAGCCTCCAAGAAGACCTCTCCATACTCCTTACTCCTCCAGTGGTTCTCTCTCTTGTGATCACAAGTTGAAGTCCATATGACGAAACGCATCTGAGGCGGCTGTACGGCAACTCCACAGAGGTGGATGTCTGATGTTGCTTAATCCCTGCTGGTCGGGGCAGAGGTGGAGGCTTCCCAGCGGTGTCTGCAAAGGTTTCAGGGATGGCTGGCATCTGTATCTAGATATTTATGCTTGTTTGTATCAGTATCTGGTAAGAGTTTTACCTATGGGAAGGGACGATTGCTGTTGTTTTATTATAATAAACTGAGTATCTTAAGGCATCTGTTTTTTACATCCTATATGAGACCGGCCAACTGCATGGATTGATTTCAAGGGCACCTGCCTTTTATGTGTCAGAGAGACACAAATAGCGTGGTTGCCTGAGCATGAGAATGCCTGGCATGGACCTCTGGTAAGAGTTTTTCCATTGGGAGAGGTGTTTTCACTTGACCTGTGCATGTGGTGTGGTGTTGAAAGTTCCTGAAGTGTGAGTTATTCTGATCAGCATTTGAATACACAGGTTATGTTCACCTTGTGAACCATAGACTGTACTTATGCTTATGCTTATATTTATATTTATATCTATGTGATCATATAAGACTTGTACACCTATCACTGGGCATTGATCGGTTTATATTGATATATTAGAGCACTGCTTTATATTTCTATAATTTGCTGATATATACGGTTTATGTTTATTCTATCTACACTTACAGCAGTATATCAAGTATATATCATTTTTTTTTTTGTGGCGCAGGTTTGAGGTCCTTTTTTCTGTAGGACAGGGCCCCATATGTGGGATCTCTTTGGACATTGTTACTTCCCATTTATTTCCTGTCCAAACTCAAATGTCTGTTTAAACCCCTGATATTTCACCAAAGCCCCCCGATGGGGCTTCTAAAAAAAATATTAAAAAATACTAAGAAAAAAAACTGTACAAAATAATGAAGCAAAATAAAATTGTAAAAAAATACAACAAAATTAAACTGTAAAAAATAATAAAATAATAAAAGAAAACTATCAACACTGGTCTCTTCCCTACTGGCACTTTTCATGTGTTAATACATTTTAAAATGCTTTTTACATTCATTTATAAGAGTGTGTGTATATGTATATACAGTATCTCACAAAAGTGAGTACACCCCTCACATTTTTGTAAATATTTTATTATACCTTTTCATGTGACAACACTGAAGAAGTGGCACGTTACTACAATGTAAAGTAGTGAGTGTACAGCTTGTATAACAGTTTAAATTTGCTGTTCCCTCAAAATAACTCAACACACAGCCATTAATGTCTAAACCGCTGGCAACAAAAGTGAGTACAGCCCTAAGTGATAATGTCCAAATTGGGCCCAATTAGCCATTTTCCCTCCCCGGTGTCATGTGACTCGTTAGTGTTACAAGGTCTGAATGGGGAGCAGGTGTGTTAAATTTGGTGTTATCACTCTCACTCTCTCATACACGTCACTGAAAGTTCAACATGGAAACTCATGGTAAAAAACTCTATGAGGATCTGAAAAAAATAATTTTTGCTCTACATAAAGATGGCCTAGGCTATAAGAAGATTGCCAAGACAGTGAAACTGAGCTGCAGCAGTGACAAGACCATACAGCGGTAACAGGACAGGTTCCACTCAGAACAGGCCTTGTCAAGGTCAACCAAAGAGGTTGAGTGCACGTGCTCAGTGTCATATCAAGAGGTTATCTTTGGGAAATAGATGCATGAGTTCTGCCAGCATTGCTGCAGTGGTTGAAGATGTGGGGGGTCGGCCGCTCAGTGCTCAGACCATACGCTGCACACTGAATCAAATTGGTCTGCATGGCTGTCATCCTAGAAGGAAGTTTCTTCTAAAGATTATGCACAAGAAGGCCCACAAACAGTTTGCTGAAGACAAACAAAGGACATGGATTACTGGAACCATGTCCTGTGGTCTGATGAGACCAAGATAAACGTATTAGGTTCAGATGGTGTCAAGCGTGTGTGGTGGCAACCAGGTGAGGAGTACAAAGACAAGTGTGTCTTGCCTACAGTTAAGCATGGTGGTGGGAGTGTCATGGTCTGGGGCTGTATGAGTGCTGCCTGCACTGGGGAGCTACAGTTCATTAAGGGAACCATGAATGCCAACATGCACTGAAGCAGAGCATGATCACCTCCCTTCAGAGACTGGGCTGCAGGGCAGTATTCCAACATGAGAATGACCACCAACACATCTCCAAGATGGCCACTGCCTTGCTAAAGAAGCTGAGGGTAAAAGTGAACGACTGGCCAAGCATGTCTCCAGACCTAAACCCTATTGAGCATCTGTGGGAAATTCTCAAACAGAAGGTGGAGGAGCGCAAGGTCTCTAACATCCACCAGCTCCATGATGTCATCATGGAGGAATGGAAAAGGAGTCCAGTGGCAACCTGTGGAAATCTAGTGAACTCATGGTGTTGGACTGGCCAAGCATGTCTCCAGACCTAAACCCTATTGAGCATTTGTGGGACATCCTCAAATGGAAGGTGAAGGAGTACAAAGTCTCTAAAATCCACCGACTCCGTGATGTCATCATGGAGGAATGGAAGAGGACTCCAGTGGCAACCTGTAAAGCTCTAAGAGGGTTAAGGCAGTGCTGGAAAATAATGGTGGCTACACAAAATATTGACACTTTGGGCCCAATTTGGACATTTTAACTTAGGGGTGTACTCACTTTTGTTGCCAGCGGTTTAGTCATTAATGGCTGTGTGTTGAGTTAATTTGAGGGAACAGCAAATTTACACTGTTATACAAGCTGTACACTCATTATTTACATTGTAGCAAAGTGTACCGTAATTCCTTCAGTGTTGTCACATTAAAAGATATAATAAAATACTTACAAAAATGTGAGGGGTGTACTCACTTTTGTGAGATACTGTGTGTGTGTATATATATATATATATATATATATATATATATATAGTATCTCACAAAAGTGAGTGCACACCTTACAGTTTTGTAAATATTATATTATATCTTTTCATGTGACACCACCAAAGAAATTACACTTTGCTACAATGTAGATTAGTGAGTGTATAGCTTGTATAACAATGTAAATTTGCCGTCCCCTCAAAATAAATCAACACACAGCCACTATTGTCTAAACCACTGGCAACAAAAGTGAGTACACCCCTAAGTGAAAATGTCCAAATTGGGCTCAAAGTGACTTTCGTGAGATACCGTGTGTATATATATATATATATATATATATATATATACATACCTACTGTACATACACACGTGCATGTTTGAGCTTTGAGGTGCACACCCTAATGCAATAGGCTGTGCATACCTATGCCTCCAAGGCCTGTGACTGGACAGTGAAAGCAGAAAAAACAGCACACTGATGATATATGTAACTCTGCTCTCCCCTCCTATCAGCATGCTCCTTGTTAGTACATTAGCACTATATCACAACTGATTGGTCCCTACTGCTGTTTCTCCCAAACGTAGTCTAAGCTCCACTGTACGGGGACTGCAAGGTGCTAATACCAAGGTAAATTCAGGTACTTACATGGCTGCATTGCAAAAACACATTTCATGATGTATTATTTAATACAGGACTGTATTAAACAGTTGCTTTTTATATTTGCCCAAAGTTCAGTTTTTAATCCTTATAAAAAAGCCCCTGAGTCCTTTTCATCTAAACAATTTAAAGTGCAAGAGGGTAAGTGGTAAAAGAGTTTTGAAAACAACAAATACAGTTTAACATTAAAAATTTAAAGTTATATATTTACGGTATAAATATGAATATACTTACAAATTATGAAGAAAATGGAGTTACTTTAGGTTAACCAAGCCATACATCTGGAACCAATGAAAATCAGTGGTACTGAAATACTTTTTGGATATGAACATATATTAAAAGCAGGTTTTCCATGTGTTCCAGGTTACCCAGGAGAGACTAAATTTTGCCACAGGAAATATTTAACTCAGTGTGCATGTTGAATAGAATGTATACTTTTTAATTTGACTATGAAGGAAAAAGAAGGAGAGGAAATCAAAGACTACAAAAGTAATGCCAGTGTTTTTAGTTTTTCTACTTCAAAAAAATGAATAAACTAGAGAAAGCACACAATGTAAACTTGAAACAATTATATAGCAGTCCTAAAATACCCCAACCTCTATAAAGAGTATGGATGAGTTTAAAGCCCAAAAGCGGAACTTGCGCTTATTTGATTTCTCTCCCCCTCCACGGGTGGGGGGGGGGTGGTCACCTGCTTTTTACAGGTACCCTGTCCCCACTTTCCAAAGTAAGTCAGCAGCTCGGCCCTCCTCTTTCTCCCTTCCCTCCTGCCTGGCCAGAGAAAGAGCCGTGATGCCAAAAGACTACATTGCCGGGTTCCTTTACCAGCAATGATGGCAGCAGCACCTGGCCAGCCGATGTAATCATCGGCTGCGGTGTCAACATCGCTGGACTCCAGGACAGGTAAGTGTCCTAATGCTAAAAGTCAGCAGCTACAGAATGTGTAGCTGCTGACTTGTAATATTTAAAGGGGCTTCTTCTCTGTAAGAACAAGGCCTCTATAATGAATCAGTTCCTCAGTTTCTGTATCTGCTTAGCTACAACTTCAATGCAGCAGATTTTTATTTATTTTTTTTAGCTTTAGATGGAACAGCTAGAGTTAACATTTTTGGCAATTTTTCTGTTTATGATCCCATTGGGGAAGTTTTCCAAATTACTATCAGAGAAAGATGAAAGATTGCCATTTTTTACCTGCCATGAGCTGCAGGTGTACTGATGCAGTAGGCAAATTGTGTTTTTAAACATCTCCACCCCCACAGCCTCATTTTCCTCTGTGGTACTATAACATCTGTCTGTGTTATATGACATATGTGTGAATCTAAGGCTATCCAGTTAAAGATGATGGGAAAAAGGGCGGCCTAGAGCAGTCTTTTTCAACCAGGGTGCCCAGTAGGGATTGGCCCGATGTTCGATTCGAACGTAAGTTTGACTCAAACATCGGATGTGCGCCTGTTCACAAAATTTAGAACATTATGGGGCGTTCGCGGCAAATTTGAGCGCCGCGGAATGCCCCATAATGCAGTGCGAGACCGCGGGAAATGACACCCGCTGATTGGCCAAAGCATGCACATGACCTGCATGCTTTGGCCAATCACAGCGGGCTCTGCTGTGAGAGCCATGATTGACCAAAGGCAGGGTGCCTTTGGCCAATCATGGCTCAGGGGTCACACTATATAATGCCGCTTGAACAGTGGCCGTATGTAATGTGTGAAATTGGAGAATTGAGCTAGGTTAGTTAGTGGCGTGCAGGCAGTGTAGTATATAGATACAGTGTAGCCTATAGAGTCAGTGCAGGCAGTGTAAGAAAATATATATATATATATATATATATATATATATATATTTATATATTGCATTCAGTGTAGACTATATATACAGCACATTCATATATACAGTCAGTGCAGGCAGTGTAAGAATATATACCGTTTCTCCAAAAAATTTGTGGGGTTATAGCCCTCCACATGCACTTGCATCACAAATATGTGAACATTATAACATCACATATGGTTTTATAAGTCCTTGCCTTTAACGACATTAGCTTTTGCCAACTGAAAGCCTGAGGTCTAGTCTGTTGTAAGTGATTCTATTCTATCCTCCACATCACTCATTCTGCCATACTACTCTGTTTAATGCAGTCTTGCATACAACTGCATGGAAGACCAGGAACAGAGAAAAAATGCTGGCCATACAGCAGGAGCTCTTGCAATTTTTTGGGGGGTTATACAGACAGGAGAAACACACACGTAAAAGGAAATCCAGACTGTCCATTTGATATCTCAACAGGTAGGATTCCAGGTTTATTTGTCTAGTATCTGCCTTGTTGGCTCCCTAATACCTTCACTGCCTGATCTATGGTCTATGACCATTGCCTTTTTGAAGTAGTGTATACACCTAAGCCATTCCACCACACTTAGACCCCTTTCACACTGAGGAAGTTTTCAGGCATTTTAGCGCTAGAAATAGCACCTGAAAACTGCCTCCCATTCACTTAAATGTGTGTTTTCACACTGGGGCTATAAATAGTGCTCCAAAAACGCCCCTGTACATTGAAATGAATGGGCAGCGCTTCAGCAGCAAAACGGGTCTTATTTGTTTTTTTAAGGTCACGTGACCTTAAACAAAATGGCCCGCTAGCACCTGAAAAGTGTCGCAAAAGCACTGCTAAAACCTCACTAAAATGGTGCTAAAATGCTGCTAAAGCACCGCAAAAACAACCAGCGCTTTAGCTCTCTTTTAGCGGCGCTTCAGTGTGAAAGGGATCTTAATGGTATGAGATAGTTAGAATTCAGTGAGCCAGAAAGACACTCTTTGCATTCCCAGCAATACTTTAGCAAATTCTAGATTTTGACTGCTCTCTAGGCCAGTATTTCAATTTTTTTTCAGTCAAGGCACCCTTTAAAAATTATGGAAGGTCTCGAGACACACTTTAAAAATTGTAGACAGTCTCAAGGCACCCCATTCTAAAATGTAAATGCTATTCTAATAGTTTTACATAATGCAGCAACATCAACAAGTCCATTTAGGAGACCCAGCTTTAGAAGTGATTTATTCTCCCAAAGCAAATATACTTTTGCAAACTGGTACTGACTAGTATTCCAATGTTTTTCTTCTCCCTCAGCTTTTCTCCATAACTCAGCTAATGTGACCCCAGAGCTGGTGTAGAGGGGCAGGGCAGGGTCAAACAAGAATGCTATGCAGTCAACTGACATCCTTCTTATCAAGTGATGATGCCATTAGTCATTAGGACGCCGGCAGCTAGAAGGTTGTAATTGTGACAGTGTAACTAAAAAGGCAGGCTTCATCAACCCACCAGCTTGTATACAATTTTAGGGCAATTTTTAGGCATTTTGCCAAGGCACCCCTGAAGAAGCTTCATGGCACTCCATGGTTCCTGGGCACTAGGGATGGGCCGAACACCCGCCGGTTTGGTTCGCAACAGAACACCAGGAACAGGCGATACGTTTGTGCGAACACGCAAACCCAATTAAATTAATTGGGACACGAACATGAAAAATCAAAAGTGCTAATTTGAAAGGCTTATATGCAAGTTATTGTCAAAAAAAGTGTTTGGGGACCCGGGTACTGCTCTGGGGACATGTATCAATGCAAAAAAAGTTTTCAAAACAATCATTTTTTCAGGAGCGGTGATTTTAATAATGCTGAAAGTGAAACAATAAAAATGAAATATTCATTTAAATATCATGCTTGGGGGGTCCCCTTATTCTGCCTGTAAAGTGGTGCATCTGTGCATTGTCTAGAACAGTGGCAGAGCAAAATGACATTTATAAAGGAAAAATGTCATTTAAAATTGCAGCAGCTGAAATGTATTGCTCCTGACAATATAGATTAAAAATCACTGAAAACATTTGCGTGGGGGTCCCCCCCAGTCCAAACAAGGCCCTTCGGGTCTGGTATGCATTTTAACCAGTTCCCTACCGAGTCATTGTAAAATGACGTTGGCAGGAACTGCTTGTCGATCCGGGCGGATGTCATATGACGTCCGCCGCTTCTCGCCGCTACTGCGGGCCCCCAGGAGCCCGCAGAGCAGCGATCACGGATCGCTCGTCTGCCGGGGGGTTGTGTCCCCCCAGATCAGGGTAAAGAGCCAATAAAATTGGCTCTTTACCACGTGACCGGCTGTGTCCAATCACAGCCGGTCACTAACTGTCCTCTCGTGCACGCCCCCGGGGTGCGCAGCGCTGCGATCGGAGCTGAGGCTTGTCCCTCGGACAAAGCCCAGCTCCGATCCGTGTAAAGAGCCAATAGATTTGGCTCTTTACCACGTGACCGGCTGTGTCAATCACAGCCGGTCATGTGATATTAACAAACCGCGGTATCGAGCTGTTACCGCGGTTCTCCCTGTCACACACCAATCGTGTGTGACAGGGAGATTGCGGTAACAGCTCCTTACCGCCTACTGTGTACACCAAGCACACTGATCACCCCCCAATAAAGAGGACCTGTCACCACCCCATCAAAGTATCTGTCACAGTCCATCAGAGTACCTGTCACCTGTCCATCAAAGTACCCGAGTACCTGTCACCTGTCCATCAAAGTACCCGAGTACCTGTCACCCGTCCATCAAAGTACCCAAGTACCTGTCAACTGCCCATCAAAGTACCCGAGTACCTGTCACCTGCCCATCAAAGTACCCGAGTACTTGTCACCTGTCCATCAAAGTACCCGAGTACCTGCCACCAGTCCATCAGAGTACCCGAGTACCTGTCACCTGTCCGTCAGAGTACCCGAGTACCTGTCACATGCCCATCAGAGTACCCGAGTTCCTGTCACCTGCCCATCAGAGTATCCGAGTACCTGTCACCTGTCCATCAGAGTACCCGAGTACCTGCCACCAGACCATCTGAGTACTTGAGTACCTGTCACCAACCCATCAAAGTACCCGAGTACCTGTCACCTGCCCATCTGAGTACCTGAGTACCTGCCACCTGCCCATCTGAGTACCCGAGTACCTGTCACCAGCCCATCAGAGTACCCGAGTACCTGTCACCAGACATCAGAGTACCCGAGTACCTGTCGCCAGACCATCAGAGTACCCGAGTACCTGTCTCCTGCCCATCAGAGTACCCGAGTACCTGTCACCAGACCATCAGAGTACCCGTGTACCTGTCACCTGCCCATCAGAGTACCCGAGTACCTGTCACCTGCCCATCAGAATACCCGAGTACCTGTCACCTGCCCATCAGAGTATCTGAGTACCTGTCACCAGCCCATCAGCGTACCCGAGTACCTGTCACCTGCCCACCTGAGTACCCGAGTACCTGTCACCTGCCCACCTGAGTACCCGAGTACCTGTCACCTGCTCACCTGAGTACCCAAGTACTTGTTACCTGCCCACCAGAGTACCTGAGTATCTGTCACCAGCCCATCAGAGTACCCAAGTACCTGTCACCTGCCTTTCAGATTACCCGAGTACCTGTCACCAACCCATCTGAGTAACGGAGTACCTATCTGCAGCCCATCAGAGTACCCAAGTACCTTTTACCAATCCATCAGATTACCCGAGCACCTGTCTCCAGCCCATCAAAGTACCCAAGTACCTATCTGCAGCCCATCAGAATACCTGAGTACCTATCTGCAGCCCATTAGAGTACCCGAGTACCTATCTGCAGCCCATGGCTCATAGAATATACCTCGTGTGTTTGCTTTCCAAAATGGGGTAATTTTGGGGGTAATTCTACTGTCCTGGTGCCCCGGGGCCTTCAAAAGTGTGATAGGTATTAATGAAATTTTATGTGTAATTTATGCTCCTAGAACGCCTGACGGTGCTCCCTGCATGTTCGGCCTCTGTATGTGGCCAGGGTGTGAAAAAGTCTCACACATGTGGCATCGCCATACTCGGGACAAGTAGCAGAATATATTTTGGGGGGGTAATTTTTGCTATGTGCGTGCTATGTGTTAGAAATATCTTATAAATTGACCACTTTGTGTAAAAATAAAAGCGTTTTCATTTTCTTTCCACGTTTTTCGTAGACTTGTGGAAAAAAAATGAACCATTCAAAAGACTCTTAATGCCTCATAGATTATATGTTGGGGTGTTTGCTTTCCAAAATGGGGTCATTTTGTGGGCAATTCCATTGTCCTGGTGCTCCAGGGCCTTAAAAAGTTTAATGGCTCTTTAGGAAATTAGATGTGAATTTTCTGCTCCTAGAATGCCTGACGGTGCTCCCTGCATGTTGGACTTCTCTATGTGGCCAGGCTGTGTAAAAGTCTCACACATGTGGTATCGCCATACTCGGGATGAGTAGCAGAATATATTTTGGGGGGTAATTTTTGCTATGTGCATGCTATGTGTTAGAAATAACTTATATATTGACCACTTTGTGTAAAAATAAAAGCGTTTTCATTTTCTTTCCACGTTTTTCGAAGACTTGTGAAAAAAAATGAACCATTCAAAAGACTCCAAATGCCTAATAGATTATACGTTGGGGTGTTTGCTTTCCAAAATTGGGTCATTTTGTGGGTAATTCCATTGTCCTGGTGCTCCATGTAATAGGTCATTAGGAAATTAGATGTGAAAATTCTGCTCCTAAAATGCATGACGGTGCTCCCTGCATGTTGGACCTCTCTATGTGGCCAGGCTGTGAAAAAGTCTCACACATGTGGTATCGCCATACTTGGGGACAGTAGAAGAATGTATTTTGGGGTGTAATTGGAAGTATGCATATGCTGTGTGTGAGAAATAACTTGATGTTTTGACAATTTTGTGCAAGAAAAAAAAATAAGAATTTCTTCATTTTCCCAAGAATTGTGGGAAAAAAGTACAACTTCAAAAAACTCGCCATGCCTCTTGCTAAATACCTTGGAATGTCTACTTTTCAAAATGGGGTCATTTGGGGGGTATTTGTACTTTCCCGACATTTCCGGGCCTCAAGAAATGAGATAGGCCATCAGTGCATCAGGTGTGATCAATTTTCAATGATTTGCACCATAGTTTGTAGACTCTATAACTTTCACACAGACCAAATAATATACACTTATTTGGGTTATTTTTACCAAAGATAGGTAGCAGTATAGGTTTTGGCCCAAATTTATGGACAAAAATTACTTATTTGCAAAATTTTATCACAGAAACTAAAAAAAGTGTTTTTTTTTCAAAATTTTAGCAGGTTTTTCAATTATGTCGCAAAAAATAAAAAACCCAGAGGTTCTTAAATACCACCAAAAGAAAGCTCTATTTGTGTGAAAAAAATTATAAAAAAGTCGTTTGGGTGCAGTGTAGCATGAGAGAGTAATTGTCATTCAAAGTGTGAGAGCGCTGAAAGCTGAAAATTGGTCTGGTAAGGAAGGGGGTATAAACGTCCGGTATTGAAGTGCCTAAAACCTCCCCTGGGGGTGCGGTAATTTTTTTTACTCGCGTCCCAAGGGGAATTTTAGGTATGGTCTGGGTTTTCCGGACCAAACCTGAAACCCCCCGTGTGTTAAAAAATAAAAATTAAAAATTAAAACCGTACCCTAAGGGGAATTGGTGAAGTTATGGCCTGCAAATATGGGGGAAGGAATGGTCTGGTTAAAAGTCGAAAGTCGCGAGAGTGTGAAACTTACTGTTAATGAGAGAGTACGATGTGACGTGGGTTTGCTGAAAAAATATTAAAAAAAGTGTGTTTATCTCGAAAGAAAACC
>BLSH010042473.1:15717-28554 GCA_018402905.1 Glandirana rugosa | reverse complement strand
GCCTGAGCACAACCTGCATGACCAGGTATCTAAATTCAAAGTATGAGCTGCAGTGGAATAAGTACCTCAAAATCCAAGAAAGGTCTCTGCGTCCTCCTGCTTCCTCTTCTGCTGCTAACTCGGCCTTTTCCTCCACCTCTACAGTGCCAGTGTCACCTGCCACCCAGCAAACAGACGATGTGACAGCAACACCACCACTGTCCCTAAGCATTTGCACACGGTCCCATGGAAGCTTACAGCTCTCCATCTCCTAAACACTGGAGAGAAAGAGGAAGTACCCCCCTACCCACCCACGATCCCTGGCCTGAATGCCAGCATTTCAAAATTCCTGGCCTTTGAAATGCTGTCATTCCGTCTGGTGGACAAGGACAGTTTTAAAAACCTGATGGTGGTGGCTGTCCCACAGTACGTGGCTCCCAGCCGCCACTATTTTTCCAGGCGAGCCATCCCTTCCCTGCACAAACAAGTCGGGGACAAGATCAAGTGTGCACTGCACAACACCATCTGTGGCAAGGTCCACATGACCACTGATACGTGGACCAGTAAGCACGGGCAGGGACGCTATATCTCGCTAACTGCACACTGGGCAAATGTAGTGGCTGGTGGGCCTGAGGAGGCTAGCCGCTTGGCGCATGTCCTTCCGCCTCCGAGGATTGCAGGACATTTCTCTTTGCCATCTGTTGCCTCCTCCTCCTACTGTGCCTCCTCCTCCTCTACCACCACCTCATCCGCTCAGCGTAACACCTTCACCACCAACTTCAGCACATCAGGGGGAAATGACAGCAGGCTGTTTTAAAACTGATATGTTTGGGGGATAAACCTCACACTGCGCAGCAGCTGTGGACGGGCATTGAACAACAGACCGATGAGTGGTTGTTGCCACTGAGCCTCAAGCCCGGCCCGGTGGTGTGCGATAATGGGTGAAATCTCATAGCAGCTCTGGGCCTAGCCGGTTTGACGCACATCACTTGGCGCATGTGCTGAATTTGGTGGTGCAGAAACTACCCGGATATGTCAGAGCTGCTGCAGAAAGTCAGTGCGCGCTTTCGGCATTCTCACCCTGCTGCTGCTTGCCTGTCTGTGCTGCAGCGGAACTTCCCACTCACTGCCTCCTATGCGACGTGCCCACAAGGTGGAACTCCACCTTGCACATGCTGGAGAGACTGTGCGAACAGCAGCAGGCAATAGTGGAGTTTCAGCTGCAGCACACATGGGTCAGTCGCTCTTCACCACTTCACCACCAATGAGTGGGCCTCCATGTGAGACCTGTGTACCATATTGTGGTGTTTCGAGTACTCCACCAACATGGCCAGTGCCGATGACGCTGTTCTCAGCATTACTATACCACTTCTATGTCTCCTTGAAAAAACACTTTGGGCGATGATGGAAGAGGATGTGGCACAGGAGGAAGAGGAAGAGGGGTCATTTCCACGGTTATCAGGCCAGTCATTCACAAATTGCTCGGAGGGTGGGTTCCTGCACCAGCATAGGCCAGGTAAAACATTTTCAAGCCAGGGCACAGTTCTGGAGAACGAGGAGGACGAGGATGATGATGAGGAGGAGGAGGAGGAACCGTGTTGGCACCCAACACAGCTCGTGGGCATCACTGGAGCGTGGCAGGGGGGATATGGAGGACACAGATGATACACCTCCCACAGAGGACAGCTTGTGTTTACCTCTGGGCAGCCTGGCACACATGAGCGACTACATGCTGCAGTGCCCGCTCAACGACAGCCGAGTTTCCCACATTGTAACTTGTGCTGATTACTGGGTGGCCCCCTGCTGGATCCCCATTACAAGGACAACGTGCCATCCTTAATTCCCTCACTGGAGCATGATCGGACGATGCGTGACTATAAGTGCACGCTGGTAGACGCATTGCTGATGGCATTCCCAAGTGACACCGGGGGCTCAGTGGAAGCACAAGGCGAAGGCAGAGGAGGAGGAAGAGGTCGCCAACTCAGCTATGGCACCGCCAGCACCTCAGAAGGCAGGGTTAGCATGGCTGAAATGTGGAAAAGCTTTGTCAGCAGCACACCACAACAAACAGCACCACCAGCTGATAGACAACGTCTTAGCAGGAGGCAGCATTTCAGCAACATGGTGGAACAGTATGTGTGCATACGCCTACACGTACTGACTGATGGGTCTGCCCCATTCAACTTCTGGATCTCCAAATTGGGCACATGGCCTGAGCTTGCCCTTTATGCCTTAGAGGTGCTGGCCTGCCTTGCAGCCAGTGTATTGTCTGAACGTGTGTTTAGCACGGCAGGGAGCGTTATCACAGACAAGCGCAGCCGCCTTTGCACAGCCAACATGGACAAGCTAACATTTATTAAAATGAACCAGGCATGGATCCCACAAGGCTTGTCTGTACCTTGTGCAGAATAGACATTTAGACCGGTCTCAAACAGCCATTGGTATACTTGTTTTTTTTTTAAATTTGTCTCAATATTTTGAGGGCTACCCCAATTAGAAAAAAACCCAAACAAAAACAGTGTTGGCTACCTCCTCCTCCTCCTCCTCCTCCACCGCCACTTCCACCTACACGGTCACGGCCTAGTCAACCTCTATGCTCCTACTCCACATCCACCTCCTCCTCCCATTTTTATTTTTTTTATGTGATTTTAAGTTATTTCCCTATCCCCATTTGTTTGCAGGGCACTTGTCCTACTCTTACCCCCATTTTGCTTCCTTTTGCAGCCCTCTAGCCCTTTCCAAGACTTTTTTTACAGCCATTTTTGTGCCCAAAAGTTTGGGTCACCATTGACTTCAATGGGGTTCAGGGTCCGGGGTCAAGTTCGGGTCAAGTTCGGTACCAAACCCGAAATTTTTCGCAAAGTTTGGCCGAACCCGACGAACCCGAACATCCAGGTGTCCGCTCAACTCTATCCAGCAGCTGAAAAACATCCAGCCTAAATAAACTTTTCTTCATTCTAACATCTGTGTCCATCACTGTGATCTTGTACCCTGTAAGGGTTATATACAGCACTCAGACACTCACAAGTATTGGACCTCACAAGCTAGGTTATTCCTTTTATGTTCCTCCATCTCTTGGCACAACTGTTTGCCCGATCTACATGCTGCACCTGTGTTTATCCAGTCGAGTTGGGCAAACGGTTAACGCTGAGCAAAGGTTCGGTCCGAACATCGCCTGTTCGCCCATTTGGTGCACACCCTTCGGGTCTGGTATGGATTTTAAGGGTAACCCCATGCCAGAATTAAAAAAATAGAACGGCGTGGGGTCCCCCCAAAATCCATACCAGACCCTCATCTGAGCCTGCAGCCTGGAAAAGTGAGCGTCCCCCCTCCTAAACCATACCAGGCCACATGCCCTCAACATGGAGGATGGATGCTTTGGGGCAAAGGGGACTCTGCCCCCCCCCAAAGCACCTTGTGCCCATGTTGATGGGGACAAGGGCCTCATCCTCAGATCCTGGTCCCCATGTGAATGAGTATGGAGTACATGGTATCCCTACCCATTTACCAAAAAAGTGTAAAAAGTGAATAAAAACAGGAGGCAGTTTTTGACAATTCCTTTATTAAAAATATAAAACAGTGTGCTCCTATATAAATCCATTGTCAATCATGCCATCGCTGGACCTGAAAAAGAAAAAAAAAAATCTCCACTGTCAACTAAGGCTAAATGCCGAATGCCTGGCTTGCCATTTCACAGTTCTGATATAGGTAAGGGGCAGAGCCACCTAGTGATGTCACCTGGTGGAACCTCCCCCTTGTGACATCACTGACCACTACATGCTGGGTCGGTGGTGTCACAAGGGGGCATTGTTGTTTTACTTTTAATAAAGGTATTGTCAAAAACTGCCTCCTGTTTTTATTCAGCTTTTACACTTTTTTGGTGAATGAGTAGAGCCCCCCTGCCCCAAAGCACCCACCCCTCCATGTTGAGGGTATGTGGCATGGTATGGTTCTGGAGGGGAGGCGCTCACTCACCTCCCCTTTCCTGACCTGGTGGGCTGGAAGCTCGGATAAGGGTCTGGTATGGATTTTGGGGGACCCCACGCCTTTTTTTAAAAAAAATGGTGTGAGGTTCCCCTTAAAATCAATTCTAGACCTGAAGGGCCTGGTATGGATTGGGTAAGGAGCCCCACACTGTTTTTTTAACATTTTTCTATTGCCGTCAATTTAAATGCAATTTGACTCTTTGTTTTTTGTTAGAAATGTCAGTTTTGCTGCAGCAGGTTCTATCCATGGTACAGATGCGCCACTTTTCAGACAGACTAAGGGAACCCTCCCAGACATTGTATTTAAAGGGATTTTTCATTTTTATTGTTGCACTTTAAGCATCACTAAAATCACTGCTCCTGTAAAAACAATCTTTTTAAAAAAAATGTTTGCATTGATACATGTCCCCCAGGGTGGTACCCCAACCCCCATACCCTTTTTATGGCCATTAATATGCCTATAAGCTTTCAAAATGAGGACTTTTGGTTTGACATTTGGTCCCATAGACTTTAATAGGGTTTGCTATTTGGGTCAGAACTTTTTTCTCTGTTCAGGAGTTTTGGTGCAAACCGAACAGGGGGATGTTCAGCTCATCTCTATTATTCAGTTGATACCCATTTTGCTAATCTCTGTGTTCACCTATCCCTGCCTTCATGTTTCCATCCACTCTTTTCATTCCTCACCCAACACTAGTTTCTCCACCCTGCCTTGTTGTGACAGAAACAAAATTAAAAAAGGTAATTACCAGAAAAGGAAGGGATAAAGACTTGACAAGGAAGTAGGTAAAACGATATTTAACAAATGTTTGACTGCTTAAATATTTCTAATCCACCCTAAGTGATATGATCTAAACATTTTAGATTATTAGATCTATTAGATTGTAAGCTCTTCTGAGCAGGGCCATCTTATTCCTCTTGTATTTTATTGTATTGTAACTGTATTGTCTCCCTTTTACATTGTAAAACGCTGTGTAAATTGTTGGCGCTATATAAATCCCCTATAATTATAATATTTTTCCTCCTCAGCCATTATGGACCTGGGGGGCCACCTAGTAATTAATCAAAAGGCATTTTTTTGCATTTGGGGAGGCTGTTGATGACCCCACTCAAAAATGTGTGGACACTTTGAATATATGAAGGCTGTTGCCAATGCTGCAAGCGCAACATCATCTCACAAGGAATTCAGCTTTAGTTATTTGTGTTCTAGTGTACTTGTGTTTACCATTATAAGGGAGGGCAAACTTTCTATATACATTTGACATTTACGTCTACTAGTTTGAAGTACAGGGTGGGCCATTTATATAGATACACCTTAATAAAATGGGAATGGTTGGTGATATTAACTTCCTGTTTGTGGCACATTAGTATATGTGAGGTGGGAAACTTTTCAAGATGGGTGGTGACCATGGTGGCCATTTTGAATCCAACTTTTGTTTTTTCAATAGGAAGAGGGACATGTGACACATCAAACTTATTGCGAATTGCACAGGAAAAACAATGGAGTGCTTGGTTTTAATGTAACTTTATTCTTTCATGAGTTATTTACAAGTTTTTCTTTACAGCCATTGACATGTCGCTGAGATTAACACATGCGGAGCGGATAGAAATTGTGTTGATGTCTGGTGAACGCAGTAACCGGGTCATTGCAGCAGATTTCAATGCAAGACAGCCTATGAGACCACCCATCTCCCATGCTACAGTTAGCAAACTGCTTGCTATGTTTCGTGAAACTGGTTCAGTGTTGGATTTGCCAAAATGTGGACGCATGAAATCTGTCACTAATGAAGAAACATCAGTGGCTGTCCTAGCTTCATTCAACAAGAGCCCACAGCGTAGCACTCGCCGCATGTCACTAGAGAGTGGCATTAGTCGAACATCCCTTCGGTGGATATTAGCTACTCACAAATGGCACCCTTACAAACTCCAGGCACTGCAGCATCTCAACGAGGATGACCCAGATCTGCGCACTGAATTTGCAGAATGGGCAAAACAAAACTTGGAACAGGACCCTCAGTTTACGCAGAAGATTTTGTTCAGTGATGAGGCAAACTTTTATGTGAATGGTGAAGTTAACAAACAAAACCACCGCTATTGGTCTGACACTAAGCCACATTGGATAGATCCCTCCAAGACTGTTGGAACCAAAAAATTGATGGTATGGTGTGGTATATGGGGTACAAAGATAGTGGGGCCATTCTTCCTCAATGGAAACCTTAAGGCCACTGGATATGCAAAATTGCTACATGATGATGTGTTTCCCTGTTTATGCACTGAAGCTGGCACGTTCCCTGAGTTTTTCCAGCAAGATGGTGCACCACCACATTATGGGTGTCAGGTCCGAGCATTCCTAGATGAACAGTTTCCTGGAAAGTGGATTGGTCGTCGTGGGCCAGTTGAATGGCCCCCAAGGTCTCCCGATCTGACTCCCTTAGACTTTTATCTTTGGGGTCATCTGAAGGCAATTGTCTATGCTGTGAAGATACGAGATGTGCAGCACCTGAAACTACGGATACTGGAAGCCTGTGCTAGCATTTCTCCTGCGGTGTTGCTATCAGTGTGTGAAGAGTGGGAGAAGAGGGTTGCATTGACAATCCAACACAATGGGCAGCACAGTGAGCACATATTATAAGTGGTCAGAAACTTGTAAATAACTAATGAAATAATAAAGTTACGTTAAAACCAAGCACACAAGTGTTTTTCTTCTGAAATTCCCAATAAGTTTGATGTGTCACATGACCCTCTTCCTATTGAAAAAACAAAAGTTGGATTCAAAATGGCCGACTTCAAAATGGCCACCATGATCACCACCCATCTTGAAAAGTTTCCCCCCTCACATATACTAATATGTGCCACACACAGGAAGTTAATATCACCAACCATTCCCATTTTATTAAGGTGTATCCATATAAATGGCCCACCCTGTATTTCAGAAACCAACACATTTTCATTTTTGTCATCTTTGCTGTATGTGTCACACTGGCTGTGTGTTCCTTTATCATATGTCCTAAAGAAGAATTGACTACATTTCTTCAATCCATCTACTCTCTATACAAAACTAAAGAACAGCTTTGGGCTTCTGAAATACCGTGCTTTAAAAAAAGGATTTATAGTATTGACTATATTTATTCCAATTAATCTTTAATTTTTTTATTGATAAATCTCTTTATATAACCAGTAAATGTTAACAGGAAAATTCCATTGATCAATGGCACATGTCTCTAATATTAATTGACAATAAAGATTAGGTTTTTTTTTGTTTTTGTTTTTTTTACATCATTTTTATTAAAGGTTATTACAGTTGTACACAACCAGCAATATCATTAGTTTTTATCCAAAATGAAATTCTGATTTTGTATATAAAGTTTGCTCCATGGGATGAAACATAATAAGGATTACATTTTTTTTTTCTTTGTGTGATACTGATATTTACTATTAACTTATTATAGAATGGGTACACAAGAACCTTCAGCTTTAAGAAATCTGCAAGCTTCCATGTAGTCTTTGTTGTGAATTACAAACATCATTTCCATTTTTCAGCAATTTGCATACAATTTTCTTACAACCTTTTATGTTCTCATCAATCCTATACATAAGCAAAGATTTTTTTTTTTGAGTTAGAGGGAGAAATATATAAATGATTTCCTTGTTTCTAATGTAATGACATAGTCATATAGGTCAGTAAAGATTATTTAAATTGAGCTGCAGTACATCCTCTTTCTTAATTGCTCTTTTGAACTCTATACTGTTATTTTTGAACAAGCGCTATTTTATTACTTAAAGATGCAACTGTGCACAGCGGGAAAAGTGTTCTCCACTCTTCCCCTTCAGCAAATTATATTTTGCACTTATGTCAAGCTTTTTAACAGAGGAAGTTATAAAATAGGCTAATTCTGTTCACATTAGCTTACAGAGAAGTCATGCCAGTACACACAAATTCTGATGAAAATACCCCCCACCTTGCCGTCAGCAAAATCAGAAACAATTGTATGGTAATAATTATTGTATACTGTAGCTCTAAGATTTCTGAAACTTTAGAGCACAACATAAAATAAACAATAATACTTCAAAATACTTAATAGTCTAACAATGCACTAAACATATATTTTATACATGCTTTTATATACTGTAAAAAATAAACAATTGATCCTCAATTTTAGATTCAAAGCCAGTGAATATTCAAATTCTGATCTGTTGATGATTCCAATGTATCTTTTATAACCTTTTTTTTATATACAATATTAGCAAAAAAAGTTATGTAAGCCCTCCTAAAAATACCAGTTTAACACAGCAGATATACAAGCAAGTACTCCCATGGATGAAGGAATTATTGATGAGCCGAATGTACCTGGGTTAATTTCAGGGGATGTTCATTGGGACACAGAGTTGAGCCATCAGCTCCAGCAGTGAATTCCATCCTGTATTCTTCCCAGTCATCAGTAAAGTTACCCAGTGGGCTATGATGAACATAACATCCTTGCCCTTGCATGCTAGAGCATGGCCACAAAGTCACAGAAGGCAGAAGACTCCACCAGCTGGAATAGGAGCAGCTGGCTTTAAAGCCAGCAATTTTACCAAGCTGGCATTGATATGTTGGGCATTGGGTTTAATTGAGTCTGTATTTTTTCTTACATTCAGGCTTTTCTTGAAGAGACACCTGCCTGTTCAATTTTACAGCTGTAGACGGCAGGGTGGGGTTTGGGGACTTAGAGTGAGGAGGTAACTTACACTTGCCCCTATTCTGCGTGGCTTCATGCTAACTCTCTTCCTCACTGGAAGTGCCAAAATTAAACCTCTCTCACCCCTTGTATGTCTTTTATTCCTATTGTTGCAGCTGCAGATCGAGAATTATCTGTAGCATTGCTGAGCTTTGTGGTGAGTGGCAGTTATGCGTCTCTTCATGCATTTGTGCCCAAATGACCAATAGATTTTCTAGGTTTGAAATGCTGATGGCAGAGACTGAAAATCATTATTCCTAAAAAGAGTGATGGGTCTGTTCTCACTCTCTCTAGCCCTTGCAATTTACTATAACATATCACTGAAAATTAAAAACTTCAAAGTGCAAACATGCAAAGTTCTGACCCGGTATAACATTGGTTCAAACTCTGACCTCATCCCTAAAAATGTTATAAGCGCTTCAAGGTGTGTGCTATAAAAAAAAATGAAAATATGAAAAAAAAACCTTTTGAAAATATCACCTGATCCCTTTTGTCTGTAGAGAAAAAGTATAGGAGAACACTTCTAAACATTCCACAATAAACCAGCATATAAGTAGTAAGCCCAAATTGACCTGAAAATGTAACTGAGAGACCTTATATAGCACACTCCAGTAAAAATCATTTAATCACATGAGTACTAAAGTTATACCATATTCATGTAGTAATCACTGGTCCATAGCAGGGAGTTGACAGGGTTAGCTTCAGTTGTTCTATGTACAGCTCTGATAATCATTCTTTAAAGTTACATATATTTCATAAGTGAAACAATCTTTGTAGTAGAAAGGTTACCCATGAGTATTATCTTTTTTATGTCTAGCGCCAACAACATGATACATATAGAATTGATGCGTAAAAAATTATAAAATTAAAATCAATGTGTCCCATTCAAATCCCAAAGGTAAAAATACAGATACAAACACTGTAATCATAATCACGTGATTAAAATAAAATAAATGAATAATTAAATAAATACAATTAAAAGGATGTTACGGGGGCGTGGCCAGGACATGGAAGTGTGAGGATGTGTCTCTCCTCTGCTCTGCTTCCATCACAGCTTTCACTAGGCATTCCAGTGCAATTTGTGCCGTTACCGGGGCTTAAACATGTCCCAGCACAGGCGGACCTCCTCCCAGCCACCATCGACTGACCAGGGATGCCAGGGGCCGCTGGACAGCTACTTCCCAGAGGCCCGCAGGACAGGAAGGGGAGGCCCCAAGATGGCAGCATGATCCCAGGCCTCAAAGCATGTGACCTCGACACAGATACAACAGGCCTCCCAGATTCCATCTCCGTGGCTGGTGAGTGGCTCTGCCCCCGGCCCTCCTCTCCCAGCTCCGCATCCTCCTTAGATCACTGCTCAGACCTGGGGGACATTGTGGGTGACAGCGACCTTAAGCGCCATATCTGGTCCCTCCCCACCAAGGAGGACCTGGAGCGTTTCACAGCCAGAGTGGAGCAGGCCTTCACCCAGGACATTGCACAGCTTAAAGCGGACACAACTCAGCTGGGGGGTAAAGTGGAGTTCCTGGAGAATAGGGTGGAGGAGGTTGTGCCCCATATCTCAGCGCTGCAAGATAAATATGCTGCTCAAGAACAGAGACTGGAGGCCATTCTTTCCCAACTGGACGACCTGGAGAATCGCAGCAGACGGGTGAATATCCGTATTCACAGCCTTCTAGAAGCTACAGCACCCAGGGATATTATCCCCACACTGACGGATATATTCAGGGACATTCTGGGGCTCTCAGCAGACGTGCCAGTTGAAATAGGCCATGCACATAGGGCTCTTAGACCCCCCTCTCAGGACTCTGGGAATCAAAGGGACATAATTTGTAAATTGCACAAATACACAATGAAGGAATGCATAATGCAAAAAAATGTGCAACAAACCATATTACGACTTTGATAGGGGAAGTTGTCCTTTTACCAGGACTTGTCTAGGCGCACCCTTATGACTTACTGCATTTCTGCAGGTCTCTGGGGCTTGGGGAGGTGGACTTTCCCGACTGGAGGGGCTCCCTGAATCTCCTGGCCCTTCCACTCCCCCAGCCCTGGTTGCAGGCGAAAGGGAAACGCCGTTCAGGAGGCCGCAGGCACCAAACCTCTGGTGCCTCACCTGGGCTGTCGGCCCCCGGGGTTTAGCGGCTCGGGCCACTGCTAACCTTACTCCTGTTTCCTTTTTTGCATTCCTCTGAACGTTAAAATCAGACTTTGCCCTTTTTGGATTCCAATAATTAATGGCCTATTGGGGCCTAACTGGGCCTAATATAGAGGGGGTGGCTTCACTATCCCTTTTGTTTGTGAGGATCTGACTGCCTCTTGAGTGATCTCCATGAACTAGCCCTCCTGGGCTCCAGCTTCTGTGCCATGTTGTAATGTGACTACGCAGGTTTCACACTACTTGGTTTGAAACTTTGGCTAAGCGGAGGAGGTGGACACTGCCGGAATCCCCCCACACGGCCCCCCCATCTCATGTTGGCCACCATTCCCCGAGTAAGCCTTCCCACTTGTGGAGTGTACCCTAGATGGGCTGGTGGGTTGGGGTGCCAGGCCCCCCGTCTGGGGGGTTTGGGCTGTGCGCCCCTTCCGCTCATAGTTTCTCCACCCACCTACGGATCCGACCAAAAGAACTCTTCCTTTTTGTTTTTCTCAGTTTTAATGTGTTTTGTTTCCTTCTCCCTTCTATATCTTTTTTTCTTCTGTCAATTTCCCATTGCCTGCCGCTTCGGACATCGCTCGCGCTGGACATATCGCAGCTCCCACAGCCTTGGCAACTCACCCGGACCATCATGGCGTCCTTTAAGGTAATTACCTATAATGTCAGGGGTTTGTGCTCCCCACACAAGCGTAGCAATCTATGGATAGAATTAAAACGGTTAGGGGCCCAGGTGCTTTTTTTGCAGGAGATCCATTTTACCTCTCAATCCACACCCAGATTGCCCTCACACCTGTTCAACCAATGGTTCCTGAGTGCCTCCTCAGTCCCTAAATTGAAAGGCACAGCCATAGCCTTTCACAAAACCTGCACCCCTCAGATAGGGACTATAGCTATTTCTCCACAGTTCACAGTGTGTATACACAAATAGATCTTCTCTACATGGATCAACACACCCTGGAGCACTTACAGGAGTCATCCATGGGCAACATAACTATCTCTGACCATGGGCCGCTGTCGGCTACTATTGAGGTTCCACAGGGTGCGCAGAGAACCTGGATGTGGCGACTAAATGAGAACCTCCTGGATGACCCTGTGGTGGTAGCAGCAGTGTCCGCATCCATCACTCATTATTTTAGAGAAAACAGCAATGGTGGGGTCAGCAAGGAGATGGTGTGGGAGGGCCACAAGGCAGTGATCCGGGGAGAGTTAATCTCCCAGGGGGCTGGATGTAAGAAGGCGAGGCAAGTAGATTATCAGAGGGTGTTGGTAGCTCTCCAGAAGGCGGAGCTCCAGCATAAGCGCAATGGGGACCCCAAGTCCCTCAGAAGGTTGCAGGAACTGAGGAACCTATTCTTGCGTCTGCTGGACCGTAAAGTCTGTAGACAGTTGCGGTACATCTCCCACAAATTTTAAGAACAGGGCAGCAAGTGTGGGCGGATGCTGGCCAGGGCACTTCTAAAGCATAGGGCCCAGGTGTTTGTACACAGGCTTCGCTTGGTGATGGGAAGGGAGGCGAGATGCTCATCCGAGATAGCTGCCTTGTTCCGCGACTTTTATGTGGACTTATACTCCTTGGGCTCGGGGCAGATGCCGGAGGTGCTAGCCACCAGACGGGCTGCAATCCAGGATTACTTGGCAGCCTCCAGCCTCCCCTCCTTGACGGAGGAGCAGCGGGTGACATTGGAATCCCCTATTATGCCTCTAGAGAGGCAGTTCCTCCCCTCCGACCTCCGACGGTTCATTAGGACCTAACGTCGGGCAGACCACCGATCGTGGAGGCCGTAGACGGGGCTCGGGTTCCTCATATTCAGGTGTATTTTCAGCGCCTTGTTCCGTCGATAGAGCCTACTCGTAGAGCGGAGGGAAGGGTAGTGGTTCGCTTCGGACACATGTTTGTGGACCCGGGATACGAAATCTTCACGGGACCGGTCGTAGGCGGGTGTGAACGACGGGACAAGAATTTTAAACACCCTCTACATGGCGTTGACAGATGTCTGAA
>BLSH010042470.1:347100-360150 GCA_018402905.1 Glandirana rugosa | reverse complement strand
CCAACAATCTGATCGTTGAGCACGATCGTAGCGATCGTTGTTTTAGGCAGAGTTTGATCTGCAACTCAAAGCAGCGGTATGTGAAATCTCAAATTTCTGCTATCTGTCCTCAGAGCAACAGCACAGCAGTAGTAATCTATCTCAGGATGCAGGATCAGATGTTGTTAAAATGTCTCTAATCTCTCCCTGACGCCATCAGCTCCCTCTCCCTACAGCTAACCCAAGAGAATGTGACTGCAGCATCAAGTGACTCCAGCTTATATAGAGGCTGGGTCACATGATGCACTGGCCAATCACAGCCATGCCATTAGTAGGCATGGCTGTGATGGCTTCTAAGGGCATACCAGTGAAACGCTTGTTGATTGGCTGCCCTGCAGCTTCTCAACACGTGGAGTAAAATACCAGAACCCCGGACCCGAACCCGAACGTTTTTTGAAATGTCCGTGTTCGGGTCTGGGTCCCGGACACCCAAAAGTTTGGTACGGACCCGAACGTTTCGCTCAACACTAGTCACAATGTGTAAACTAATTTACAACTTCTGGCCCAGTTCCTTCGTCCAACAAGAGTAACTGCAAGGGGTTACAGTGTTCTGGCACTGCCAACACACAAGGCCCAATTTTTTGCCACTTGTTTGACTGGGGGATTTTATCACAATTTTTAAACTAATTTACAACAGCAGGGCCCACGCCAAAATAAACAAAAAAATGACGTGTGGTTTCCCCCTAAAATCCAAACCAGGCCCTTCAGACCAGGTATGGAATTTAAGGGGAACCCCGTGCCAATTTTTTTTTTTAAATGACGTGCGATTCCCCCCCAAAAACCAAACCAGGCCCTTCAGGTCTGGTATGGATTTTAAGGGGAACTCCGCCCCCCCAAACCATACCAGGCCCCATGCCCTCAACATGGGAAGGATGCTTTGAGCTTGCCCCCAAAGCACCTTGTCCCCATGTTGATGGGGAGAAGGGCATCATCCCCACAACCCTGGCCGGTGGTTGTGGGGGTCTGCGGGTAGGGGGCTTATCAAAATCTGGAAGCCCCCTTTAATAAGGGGGCCCCCAGATCCCAACCACCCCCCCATGTGAATAGGTTTGGGGTACATTGTACCCCTACCCATTCACCAAAAAAGGAGTGTAGTGTAAAAAAAAAACAATAGGCAGTTTTTAACAAGTCCTTTATTTTGTAAAATAGCTCTTTCTTCTTTCTTCCTCCATCTTCTCCTGGCCCAGTCCTTCTTCTGGTCTTCTTCTTCTTTTAGTCTTCTTGCTTCGTCTCTTCGTCTTAAATCTTCAATCCTCATCTTCATCTTCTTTCTTCTTTCCCCGCCGCCGCTCTCTTCACTGTTGCAGTCCGGCCCCTGCACGTCTTGCCGAATGGGCGGTCTTCACGATGACAGTACTTTTATAAGAAGGGGCGGGGCCACTCAGTGATGTAACTGAGTGAACTCGCCCCTTCTGATGTCATGTGATGTCAGAGGGGGCGGGCCACCCATTTACGTCACGGGAGGCCCCTCCCCTTCTTGTAAAAGAACTGTCATCGTGAAGACCGCCCATTCGGCAAGATGCGAAGGGGCCAGACTGCAGCAGCGGAGAGCACGGCGGCAGGGAAAGAAGAAAGAAGATGAAGATTGAAGATTGAAGACGAAGAGAGGAAGTAAGAAGACTAAAAGAAGAAGACCAGAAAAAGGACCGGGCCAGGAGAAGATGGAGGATGAAAGAAGAAAGAGCTATTTTACAAAATAAAGGACTTGTCAAAAACTGCCTATTGTTTTTTTTTACACTACACTCCTTTTTTGGTGAATAGGTAGGGGTACAATGTACCCCAAACCTACTCACATGGGGGGGTGGGATCTGGGGGCCCTCTTATTAAAGGGGACTTCCAGATTGCGATAACCCCCCCCCGCGCGCAGACCCCCCCAAGCACCGGCCAGGCTTGTGGGGAAGAGGACCTTGTCCCCATCAACATGGGGACAAGGTGCTTTGAGGTGGGGGGGCAGAGCCCCTCCTCCCCCAAAGCACCCATACTCCCCATGTTGAGGAGAGTATGGTTCAGGAGGCGGGGGGGCGCTCGCTCATCCCCCCCCATCCTAACCGGCCAGGGCTGCATGCTTGGATAAGGGTCTGGTTTGGATTTTAGGGAGACCCCCACGACAAATTGTTTTTGAATTTGGTGCGGGGTTCCCCTTAATATCCAAACCAGACCTGAAGAGCCTGGTTTGGACTGGGGGGGGGACCGCACGCACTTTTTTTCAGCGATTTTTTGTATACATTACAGCCACGATCTTAAATGACAATTTTTCCTATGGAGATGTTCTACACCTCACAGAGATGCGCCCTTTTACACACACACTATGTTCGCGTCCCATAGACTTTAATGGTGTTCGGATGTTCGCCCTGAACTTTTTGTCTGTTCACATGTTCTGGTGCGAACCGAACCAGGGGGGTGTTTGGCTCAACCCTAATAGGCAGTCATAAAATAAAAGCTGCATAAATTCCAGAAAATGTACCATAGTTTGTAGACACTATAACTTTTGCGTAAACCAATAAATATACGCTAATTGACTTTTTTTTTACCCAAGACATGTGGCTGAATGCATTTTGACAAAGATTTATGACTAAAATTTAGTGTATTGTATTTTTCTAATAACCAAAACTAGAAAATATCTTTTTTTTTCAAAATTTTTGTTCTTTTTTTATATCTCAAAAAATAAAAAGCGCAGAGGTGAACAAATACCCCAAAAAGAAAGCTCTATTTGTGGGGAAAAAATGACACACAAATTTCGTTTGGGTACAGCATTACATGACTAGTTAAAACAGCGCAGTGCCAAATTGAAAAAAGTGCTCTGGTCCTAACGTGGGAAATCCTTCCGGGGCTGAAGTGATTAAAGTATACACAGTGTAGAGGGAACTGCTGTGTCACCAGTTGCCGAAGGCAGCACAGTCCCTTGGGCAGCTGTCACTCATGCTCCTTCATCCTCATGATCATGTTCTATACAATTTTGAAAAATAACTGAAAATGTAACAAAAAAATTCAATTTTTTCTAACTCAATCTTTCAGTGCCTGATTCAGAGATCCTGTTAGAAACCCAAATATAAACTTGTCATGCATATGCTAATCAGGGTTCACTGCTGCTCCAGATTGTTTCATTTATCCTGTATGGCCACTGCAAATTGTAGGAAAGTCTGCTCATCTTGTTTACACCGAGTGAAGAATTTATTTTGGAGTTCTGCCACAGAGGTAATTTCACCATACGGGCTTTCCAAGCCATGCCATCACTGCATCCAAAGTGGCCCATTCTCTTTCAGTCAAGACTAACAGAGCCCTG
The DNA here is from genome assembly GCA_018402905.1 of Glandirana rugosa. Taxonomy (NCBI): domain Eukaryota; kingdom Metazoa; phylum Chordata; class Amphibia; order Anura; family Ranidae; genus Glandirana; species Glandirana rugosa. Next base: position 356,828 of record BLSH010042470.1, on the reverse strand, counting down.
TGTGCCCCGCCTGCCAGAGACTTGATGGCCAGATCAGGAAGGTGTGCAGAAATTACTTGATACATGCAAGCAGACATTATCACTCATTGTGTCCAGTCTGTGAAGGGAACATTTGTGCCATTATATTTGGAATCAGTGATAAGGCCATTACTGTTGGCACCATCATTGTTAGCCCAGATGCCCCTGAAAAAGTAGAGGGTTGTTTTGACATCCTGCTGACTATGCCAAATATGTGGTGGGTGCTGTCAACAAAGTGAGGGGTTACCTGAGAACACAAGGACAAACTATTTTCCAGAAACACTTGATTCAATAAACCAGGATAGCTTGACTTGTACAAAAGTTCAAAAGGTTTAGTATACAGAGATATTCTCAAGGTATTACAAAGCAATAGTAATTGGCAGAGGTTGCCTCCCCTTTTAACATCTCAGCTCCTTAAAAAACTGTGTTTCACTGGACATTTCTCACAAATCCCCTTAAGGTTTTCAGTGCACCGGAGAGCCTTACACTTAGAAAATTCTTCTTCCAGGGAACTTGGTACCTGGCAATGCACTTTGCTCTACTTCCATGGTTATACACTTCTCTAGGTCCTCCACCTGCTCAGACTGCAGGGGTGAGGCAACACCACAGTCCTTACTGTCCCTCTAGAAAATGGGATCCTCTCCCTACCTCCAAAGTTCCACTAAAATTATTTATAGTCTTCCTGCATTCCAAGGTAGTCAGTACATTTCAGGGAAAAGTGATTTAGCAATGGTAAGGTCTTTGTATCACTTCCTCGTGCAGCTCACCCAGTAGTATCACTCCTTGAGTGCAGCAGCGTCTCACATTCACCTGCCTAGATCTGTACATAACATACTCAAGGCTGCCTTGTTCTGAATGCTGTGCACTGTACATTACATACTCTATAGCAGTGTTTCTCAATCTTTTTTCAAAAATTTAAATTATAGACAATCTCAAGGTACCCTTTGAAATTACGGAAAGTATTGAGGCACCCCATTCTAAAATGTAAAAAAACTATTTTAATAGTTTTACACAATGCATCAACATCCACACGTAGGACACCCAGAGTAAGAGGTGATTTATTCTTCCAAAGCAAAAACAATTTTGCACACTTGTACTGACTAGTATTCCAATGTTTCTCTTCTCCCTCAATGTCTCTCCATTAGTTAGCTAATGTGACCATAGTGCCGAGGGAGAGGAGCAGAGGAGGGTCAAACAAGGATGCTGTGGAGAGGACAGACCGCATCCTTTTCAACTGATGACATCATTGGTTGTTGGGATGCCAGAGTCTATAAAGTCGTAATGGTGCATAATGAAAACCCATGGCTTTGTGTAACTAAAAGGCAGGCTTAATTCACCTGCTAGCTTGTATACAATTTTTTATAAATTTTTAGGCATTTTGCCAAGGCAACCCAGAAGAAACCTCGAGGCACCCTAGTTGAAAAATTCTGCTCTATAGCATCAATAATCACTTTTCTGACATATTGGTAAACAGAAGTTATTAGTATCATGGATACTACTGAATTCTACCCATTTTAATAATCAGGCACACATCTGCTAATAACTGTAGTAACAAATATATCAAGTATGTACAAGTTGTGACACCTATATCAAAGTTTAAATGCTTGTTAACATAATTATACTAGATTTCTAGTTCTTAGCAACCCTGAAATGCATATAGATAATATGTAAAAGTAAACAAGTCAGTAACTTTTCTGCAGTATGACAAATTATGTACTTACAGGCGGCAGTTGTCACAGACTTACAGGTGATTTAACTGCTCACAAACGACCTACTCTATAATTAATGGTTTTCTTCTGGACAACACCATGCTTAGACAGAGGAAGCACCATATACAACTATATTAATTGCCACATTTCTCTAAATAAATAGGCTGAAATTACTTTCATTTCGTTTCATGACATATTAGAGATTGCACATTTATGCTAATTCTGCTTTAATATCTTAAATAAGGAGGTTTTTCTTGGGCAAACTCAGCTCATTACACAAATGACTAAGTTTGTCACAATTAATGGACGTAAATGCATATATTTGTTTTGATCTTAGAGTAATTTGAAGATGAAAATAAACATTTATTCTACGCCTAATTCACCTTTTAAATCTAGTGTATAAGGGGAAAATAATGAGGAAAACAGATGCACAGCGCAATCACCTCTAAGACACCATCCTGTCTAAATTTTACCATATATGTCATGATATTTGTAGCTCGTCAATAAAACTGAGGTTGGTGGTCACACATAGCTGTTAATATATCTCTTATCTCTGCACAGCAATTTTGTTTATATGCAAATAGGTTATCAGAAACATTGTAACTAATTAATGTAATAAGATAATTGTAAGATTTCTACCGGGATGCAAAGCTTAATTAACCCAGATATGACCTTACCATTTGTTAGGGAAATGACTCAAGTCATCATTTTAGTTAATAAATGCAAACTGTGCCTCTGAATATGTTGGTTTTAAAGGAGACACATGATTTTTCATTACCTACTGTCAACCTCCTTCAACACAAATCGTATGATCTACAGCACAAAGCATCTTGAAAAATTGTCTCTTAAAATATTGTTCTAGCTGTTTTTCATGTTGTGCATATTAATTGGAATGTGTATGAAAGGAAAAAAATAAAACTATTGGTCATTTATCATACTGCAATTGGTCATCAGTGATGGACAGCCCCAAAAAGCTATGTACAGTCCCTAAATATTAGCAAATGTAAATAATATTTGAAATCAGTGGACATATTAACATAATTCAAAATCTGCATGTAAAAGTAAAGATGTTATTGAGAAAAAAACGTTTTTGTTTAATAGCTAATAAATGTGATTTATTTGAGCAGAAACTGACCAAAGAACCAAAGACAAAAGGAAAAAAAATGGTAGATAGAGAGCTATTTAAAGAAGAATAGGTAGATGGATGGGTAGTTTTAATCATGGTCTGAACTGCGGGAAAACAGCTAAGTATGTACAGTATGTAAAAGTTGTCTTACGTACAAATAATTTGTATTTTTGTAAATTTAATCCAGACATTTACACAGCCCGATTCAACAATACAATCTGCAGTGTAAGGAGGAAAGTTTCAGAGGCTTATTTATAAAGTCCTTAAAGTGTTACTAAACTCAGGACCCTGCATTCACTATATCTGGTCTCCCACAGTACACAGACCATGGAAATGCAATTATTTTAGTAAATCTAAACTGCTAAATACCTTTTCTCATCAACATTAAATTGCAGTCTTGTGACTTCTATCAGTGTCTGGCCGAGCACTGATTAAAGCTTGTGGGAAGAGTTTTCATTCTCCTCTGACTGTCCTATGAGGCTGCAGTACCCCTGACACTATGTCAGGACAGTCCTGATTGGCCATGTGCTGATCACATGCACCCTCCCAAGAAGAAGAAAAAATTCTCTAGCGATACACACCAAATTGAGCATGTGCAGAGTGCCCCCAAGGCTCTGTACTATCAGGAGATGGATTGGGGACTGTAGAGGGAGGATCAGAGAAGACAGGATCAAACAGCCCCAATGCCTCGTATACACGGTGCAACAGTCGTACAACTGCACCTTCCACTTTTGCCCAAAATTGGCAGTTGGCTGCTGTGTCTAGCGTACTGACAGGAGTCAAGTAATCATTCAACAAAGCTTCAACAAAGCCAAATATAGTGACGTGTTACGAGTGTCTAAAGAGGAAGTTCAGGTGAATGTGATTTGTGAATTAGGAACGTAGCTTTACTCGAATGGACACTTCCTGGTGTTTATGACTTCTGAGCATGCGTGTTTTGCATGCACATCTTTGTTGGCCCAACTTCTCTGCACACACGAGTCAACAGTCGCATAACGGCTCGTTGTACAACAAAAGTTTTCTAGTCTGCTCAGCCAACTTCTGTTGTACGACTGTTGATCGTCAGCTGTTGTAATCATGCGTACTAATGGTCGGATTATCATACAAGCTGTTCTAAGACTGTTGTTGTACGACCATTGCATTGTGCATACAGGCCTTTAGGTTCCACAGTGAGTATAACAAGCATGGTTTAATGTATATACAGACTTATTTTACTGCTGTGGGTTTAGTAACACTTTAAATTATTTAATTAGAAATCACTTTTAATAATAGGTTGCCCTAAACAGCTTTTGAAACAGATTATTTTACCTTGCCACACTACTGTCTGGGAATACTCAATATCCTTCAGTCCAGTATAATCTTTGTCTGCAATATTCAAGCTGTGATGAAGAAGGACTCTTTGATCAACCAAAATGTGTTGGCTATTACTGAATGTGATTTATAATATATACATTTTTTTACAAATAAGTGTTTTGGACTTTCCTCCATATACAGTATCTCACGAAAGTGAGTACACCCCTCGCGTTTTTGTGAATATTTTGATATATCTTTTCATGTGACAAAACTGAAGAAATAACACTTTGCTACAATGAAAAGTAGTGAGTGTACAGCTTGTATAACAGTGTAAATTTGCTGTCCCCTCACAATAACTCAACACACAGCCATTACTGTCTGAACCGCTGGCAACAAAAGTGAGTACACCCCTAAGTGAAAATGTCCAAATTGGTTCCAAAGTGTCAATATTTTGTGTAACCACCATTATTTTCCAGCACTGCCTTAACCCTCTTGGGCATGAAGTTCACCAGAGCTTCACAGGTTTCCACTGGAGTCCTCTTCCACTCCTCTGTGACGACATCACAGAGTTTGTGGATGTTAGAGACCTGGCACTCCCCCCCTTCCATTTGAGAATGCCCCACAGGTGCTCAATAGGGTTTAGGTGTGGAGACATGCTTGGCCAGACCATGACCTTTACCCTCAGCTTCTATAGCAAGGCAGTTGTCATCTTGGAGGTGTGTTTAGGGTCATTATCATGTTGGAATACTGCCCTGCGGGCTAGTCACTGAAGGGAGGGGATTATGCTCTGCTTCAGTATGTCACAGTACATGTTGGCATTCATGGTTCCCTCAATGAACTGTAGCTCCCAAGTCCTGGTAGCACTCATGCAGCCCCAGACCATGACACTCCCACGACCATGCTTGACTGTAGGCACGATACACTTGTCTTTGTACTCCTCACCTGGTTGCCGCCACACACGCTTGACACCATCTGAACCAAATACGTTTATTTTAGTCTCATCAGACCACAGGACATGGTTTCAGTAACCAATGTCCTTAGTCTGCTTGTCTTCAGCAAACTGTTTGTGGCCTTTCTTGTGCATCATCTTTAGAAGAGGCTTCCTTCTGGGACTATATATGTGCGGCATATGCTCTGATCACTGACAGGCTGACCCCCCACCCCTTCAACCTCTGCAGCAATGCTGACAGCACTCATATGTCTATTTCCCAAAGACAACTCTTTGGTCAACCATGACAAGGCCTGTTCTGAGTGGAACCTGTCCTGTTAAACATCTGTATGGTCTTTGCCACCTAGCTGCAGCTCAGTTTCAGGGTCTTGGCAATCTTCTTATAGCCTATGCCATCTTTATGTAGAGCAACAAATTTATTTTTTAAATCCTCAGAGAGTTCTTTACCATGAGGTGCCATGTTGAACTTCCAATGACCAGTATGAGAGAGTGAGAGCGACAACACCAAATTCAACACACCTGCTCCCCATTCACACCTGAGACCTTGTAACACTAACAAGTCACATGACCCTGGGAAGGAAAAATGGCTAACTGGGCCCAATTTGGACATTTTCACTTAAGGGTGTACTCACTTTTATGGCAAGGGGGTTTAGACATTAATGGCTGTGTGTTGAGTTGTTTTGAGGGGGCAGCACATTTACACTGTTATACAAGCTGTACACTCACTACTTTACATTGTAGCAAAGTGTAATTTCTTCAGTGTTGTCACATGAAAAGATATAATAAAATATTTACAAAAATGTGAGGGGTGTACTCAGGTTTGTGAGATACTGTACATTTGTTTGTAGTCGAGAAACATGCCAACCTATCACTGCCACTTCTTGGAAAGCTTGGTAAAAACAAATCTCCCATAGATCATCAAGAAGACAACAGACAGAACCGGTCATCCAATGCCTCACATTTCTTTTGGATTCCTACCCCCCCCCCAACATTCAAGTAACCTGGCAACCAAGTAGTCACAACAGCAAAATCCTTGTCCTTGCATATGTGAAAGCAGAACACTTGATTGGCCCCACATTTTGGCCATCCCTCTTCCAACCTGAATGCTGCTGTACAAAGGTATATAATAATGTTTTAAAAATGTTTTATATAGGTGTTTTTAATATCTGAATGGAGTTTAGCTGTAATAGTTGCATAATGTAAGAAATGCAGTGTTTTTCCACAATGGTGGGGATAGTAGTTTTATTTTATTATTGTAGTCATGTGCTCCCTTGGGAGTAGCTGTAGTTGTGGTTCATCTGATAGCTGCCCTCAATCCCACCATATCTCACACATCCGTACACACTGACCAGGCCGGCTCTTGTTTTTGTTGTTTTATTTAGGGGAAAAAACTTGGATGGGGAAAAGGGGTGACTGTGGGATGCCCCAGAAATTATTGTACAGGACTTCCATATACAGTCCTGTATATACTCACTTGCTCTTCAGGCTGTCCTTCTGCAGACTGTTACTCCTCACAACTCTCTCAAGCACTCAACTTACTGACCGTTTCTCCTCACAGTTCTCTCTCTCCAGCACTCACTTGGTTCACAGCTTGAAACAAAATTTATCAAGCTTCTTTACTCCTTTCTCTTCGCCACAGCTAGCACATGGTGAGGTCTACACTCTGTCAGCAGCACCTCAGGACCACCCATTACAGGCCAGGGGTCATGAGCCTCTGAATATTTAGCAACGTACTTGAATGCTAGCTGGGCCTTGGATGGACTACAACTTCTAGCCCATCCATCTTCTAGGCCACCACACTGACCTGCTTTCCTCACAGTGACACTCCTTCCCCTGACTGGCTCCCTAGGCTTCCACAGACTGTCCACTATTCTTTGCCAAGCCTGCTCCGGCACTTTCTCTTCCAGCTTCCAGGGTTTGTCACTCACCGACTACAGTGGGCTCTTTAAACTGTCTCAGTAGCACCTCTGCTGCTCTCCTGTTTTCTTGTGTGACTCCAGGAATCACCTCCACTCCTGGCTGCACCCGAACTTCCAGGCCTCAATGTCACCCCCCCCCCCCCCAGACTGGGGGATCCCTCACAGGAAGAGGCCTCCACAGCACCTCTGCTACATCTTCACACTTCCACCTCTAGCCACTCCCTACCGACTGACCCAGCCCTGAGTATATGAGAAGGCCTACCCCCTGCCAATCCAGGTTGGGGATTGGTCAGGGCTTCTCATGACACTCCAGATGATGACACCTCTTGTCCCACCTTCACTCTGGAAAGTTCCAGTGCTTCCCAGAAGAAAGTAGGAGGGTCTAGTGACATCATCTGTTGGACTGCCTCAAGCCCAGATCAAAACATTCAGGCCTGCTCCTACAGTCAGGCCTGACTAAGTTTTGCCTCTCCCGCAAAAAAACCCCTATCTCACAAAAACACCTACACTATGGGGGGGGCGCTACACTATCACTATAGTAAAGCCAAAACTTACAATTTAGTGCTTATTTTAAAAAGTTTGAACAACTGCACTAGAATTATTTTCCCCAAAACGGGAAGTTCCACTCCCTACAGTCTTCTGGGACACATGACAGGTCCCAGAAGACTACAGGACAATGTGGTTCGCACATGCGCAGTGGGCACCCGGATGTAAAGCTGCAAGCTGTCACAGCCAGGTGCCCACAGTTAACATGCCGGCGCTGGGGACAGATAACAGGAGATGAAAACGGCTGGGGTGAGCACACCACTGGATCATAGGACAGGTGAGTGGACATGTGAGTGGCTGTTTATTAAAAGTCAGCAGCTACAGTTTTTTAGCTGCTGACTTTTAATTTTTACACAGGAGTCTGGAGCTCCTCTTTAAATCAGTATTCTGCAGAATAGAAGCAGGTAGGAGTTATCCATACAAGAGTTTCATAATGATGTTAGTACAAATTCTTTATTGGTTACATCGATGCTGATATAAATGCATCTCGGCATACCAAGCCTTCCCCATAGCATACAAAAATGTGTGTTAAAATCCAATATATACAGTATCTCACAAAAGTGAGTACACCCCTCACATTTTTGTAAATATTTTATTATATGTTTTCATGTGACAACACTGAAGAAATTACACTTTGCTACAATGTAAAGTAGTGAGTGTACAGCTTGTATAACAGTGTAAATTTGCTGCCCCCTCAAAACAACTCAACACACAGCCATTAATGTCTAAACCCCCTTGCCATAAAAGTGAGTACACCCTAAAGTGAAAATGTCCAAATTGTGCCCAATTAGCCATTTTCCCTCCCCAGGGACATGTGACTTGTTAGTGTTACAAGGTCTCAGGTGTGAATGGGGAGCAGGTGTGTTGAATTTGGTGTTGTCTCTCTCACTCTCTCATACTGGAAGTTCAACATGGCACCTTGTGGCATAGAACTCTCTGAGGATATGAAAAAAAGAATAGTTGCTCTATATAAAGATGACCTAGGCTATAAGAAATTTGCCAAGACCCTGAAACTGAGCTGCTGCACAGTGGCCAAGACGATACAGCGGTTTAATAGGACAGGTTTCACTCAGAACAGGCCTCGCCATGGTCGACCAAAGAAGTTGAATGCACATGCTCAGCGTCACAGCCAGAGGTCATCTTTGGGAAATAGACGTATGAGTCCTGCCAGCATTTCTGCAGAGGTGGAAGGGGTGGGGGGTCAGCCTGTCAGTGCTCAGACTATACGCCGCACACTGCATCAAATTTGTCTGCATGGCTGTCATCCCAGAAGGAAGCCTCTTCCTAAAGATGATGCACAAGAAAGCCCATAAACAGTTTGCTTAAGACAAGCAGACTAAGGACATGGATTACTGGAACCATGTCCTGTGGTCTGATGAGACCAAGATAAACTTATTTGGTTCAGATGGTGTCAAGCATGTGTGGCGGAAACCAGGTGAGGAGAACAAAGACAAATGTGTCTTGCCTACAGTCAAGCATGGTGGTGGGAGTGTCATGGTCTGGAATTGAATGAGTGCTGCCGGCACTGGGGAGCTACAGTTCATTGAGGGAACAATGAATGCCAACATGCACTGTGACATACTGAAGCAGAGCATGAACCCTCCCTTCGGAGACTGGGCCGCAGGGCAGTATTCCAACATGATAACGACCCCAAACACACCTCCAAGATGACCACTGTCTTGCTAAAGAAGCTGAGGGTGAAGGTGATGGACTGGAAAAGCATGTCTTCAGACCTACATCCTATTGAGCATCTGTAGGACATCCTCAAATGGAAGGTGGAGGAGCGCAAGGTCTCTAACATCCACCAGCAACGTGATTTCGTCGTGGAGGAGTGGAAGAGGACTCCAGTGGCAACCTGTGAAGCTCTGGTGAGCTCCATGTCAAAGAGGATTAGGCAAGTGCTGGTAAATAATAGTGGCCACACAAAATATTGACACCTTGGGGCCAATTTGGACATTTTCACGTAGGGGTGTACTTACTTTTGTTGCCAGTGGTTTAAACATTAATGGCTGTGTGTTGAATTATTTTGAGGGGACAGAAAATTTACTCTGTTATACAAGCTGTACACTCACTACTTTACATTGTAGCAAAGTGTCATTTCTTCAGTGTTGTCACATGAAAAGATATAAATATTTACAAAAATGTGAACTGTGAAACGATGTTACATT
>BLSH010042470.1:274736-288606 GCA_018402905.1 Glandirana rugosa | reverse complement strand
ACAGCCTCTGACCTGATATGTAGTCTTGCAATATCCAAATTCACATGTAGCCGGTCTGAGAGTATTGTTAAAACACGTGTAATTCCCCTTATAGACTGTCACACCTACTGGCTTAGTTTTCATTTTAGTCACAGGAAATTTATCAATTTCTGTTTTACAAATTTCATTATCTGCTTTACCTTGCATTATCAATAAGATACATGTCATATTGAAAACTGGGGGTATTGGAACAGTCGCCAGCCTTGGTCTTCCACTGGCGCACACTACACAGTCAGAGGTATTAGTAGAATTAGCTGTAAACTTCATCCATTCCAACCATTCATTCTTGTCTGAGTAGCCAGTCTCTATGCTCAATCTATCTTCCGGATGTATAACTACCCCAACTACCTCGTTGTCCAGTTGATCTCCAACCTTGGGGGGTGAGCTACCTATGGCGCTGGCAGGGGCATTTTGGGAGGGGTTTATCTGGAGTTTGACTTCAGCCCAGGGATCCGTTCCTGACATGGTTATTCCCAGCCTATATACTCCACTGTCTTTGACCTCTGGATTATTTATTGTGAGGATAATGTTCCCTTGACTTCCCTTTGCCAAGGAGATCCTCTGATAGGTACTTATGTCACCTGGGGGAATCTTAGCCAAACTAATATCCCACTTGTGGGGGTCTGTTGTCCATCATACATCCTCCCAGTCACCACATGCCTTATCCTTCCCACACATATATATATTATAGGCCCCAAGGTCATAAGTAACTTTTGTTGAGTCAAACACCTGGCTCTTTGTTAAGGCAAACACTATGGTCTGGTTTGAAGCCTCTGTAGTCAACACTGGTGTTTCTTGTACACCCCACCCCTCAATCTCTCCTGCAGTCAACCTTCTCATCCTCCTTTTAGAGAGATCTGACATTCTTTCTCTCAACTTCAAATTCTCCCAGAGCCAATAGGTGCCAAGACCCAAGGTGACCAGGATACAAGCAATAATCAAGAACCTTCCTTGGGGGGTTTTGTGGTATCCCGGAAACAGCAGAGAAATTATGGTCACCTCCTATCTACCTATCCCTATCTGTTGAGTTCACAGTGTTACTTTCACCTCTTGTAGGAGGGAGGTGGTCTCTCCTTCCAGGATGTGAATCCCTTTTTTTAAAAGAAGAGATATACCTCCATTCACAACACTCACTCACATAGGTTTGTTTTCTAGTCTAATGATTTTGGGGACACTCTGCTGCCTTTGGGGATGCCAGGGTCTGTATCTTTGCTTACTGTCAGGCCTAAGGCCTTCTTACACTGTGTGATGTGTATCCAAGTATTCCTTTCAGCGATTTTGACAGCTGTAGGTGTGGTTAAGAGTGCCTGTTAGGGTCCTTCCCATCGGGGGGATGCCCGGTTCTTCCTTTTGTACACCTTTATCCAGATCCAATCTCCTGGTTCCACAAGGATGGGTCTTTCACCTTCTGATGGGATACCTTGGGCTGAGTTAGCAGAGAAAACAGGTTTGGACAATAACGCTTTCCTCATATATTCTGCCAGTGTTCTTTCTCCCTAACTTGGTACGTACTGACCAAACTGCGGTAGAGTGTAAGGTCTACTAAACAAAATCTCAAAAGGGCTTAGTCCTTTTTTGGTTGGTATAATTCTCATGTTTTGCAGGGTCAGTTCAATAAAATCCATGCAAATGGTGTGGAATGGATATGGAGGGTCTGGAAACTGTCCCTGTGGAATTTTGAAATTCCCTTGTGGGTGCATTTTAGCACAGACTGTGCACTGTGCACAATTTTTTTTTAGTAATTTGAGAATCCATATACAGCAAATGTCTTCTCTACTAGGGATACCATCCCTCCTGTTGAGACATGGTTTACCCCATGGCTCAAAAGGGCTGCATACCGGAACAAACTGCTAGGCAAGATTGGTTTAAAATTTGGGCCTAACCACAGGTCACCCTACCACTCTTGTGTTTCCACTTTTGTTTTTCTGTTTCAGGGGATTGTTCTTGCATTATTTCCAAAATCTCATGGTCTATATGGGTAGTACTCTCTGTCTCCAGAGTGTAAATTGGGTTAATTGGTGCTTTGGTGGCAGCTTGCTTCGCTGCCTGGTCTGCCTTATCATTACCTTGTGAAACAGTGTCCTGGCATTTTGTATGTCCTGCACATTTACAGATAGCTACCTGTTTGGGTTTCTGTATTGCCTCTAACAACTGTAAAATTAAATCCTTACGTGTGATAGGTTTCCCTGTAGAGGTTACCATTCCCCTATTCTTTCATTGTTTTGAAAACACATGTACCGTTGAAAAGGCATATTGACTGTCAGTGTAAATGTTTACCCTTTTATTTTCTCCTACCTTGCAGGCTTCAATAAGAGCCACAAGTTCTGCTGCTTGTGCTGAATAATGACTTGGTAGGGAACCACTAGTTAATGTCTGGTCCTGGGTCACTACTGCATAGCCCACTTGATTTTGTCCCAGGTCATTCTTACTGGCAGATCCATCTAAAAATAATTCTAAGTCTGTGTGGGTTTCAGGAAACAAAGGGGTATTACATGGGGAATCTGGGGCCTCAACCACTATTCCGTTGGTAATAAGTTCCATCAGGACAAGTTATATTCCCTTTTCTGCTTCAGGTTTCAGTGGATATTGCCTTTTGTGTGGGCGGAAAGAACCTTTTGGAGTTATGACTACTGCATACGCAGTTTTCATTAATCCAACATTACTTTTGCTGGCTGACCAGAGTGTCAGGGGCAGAGTGGCCAGTTCTCCCTCTTCTTCATCCATCAGCAACATGTCCAATCATTTATCCTCCTTCCACACAAAATGTTCAGGTATGCCCAACACCTCTTGCTCTACACCTACAATCTGTACTCCCACCCTCTGCAATTCTTTAGGTGTCATCCCCATCCATTTAGTCAGTTCTTCACCACAATATGCCCAAGACTTCCCCGTGGGTCGTCTGAGTGAAATGTGGGGACAAACTTGCTGCCTGTAAAATTTCCTAAGGGTTGGACTACACACCACACTCATCACCACGGTTCCATCAGGACCCAAATACAATTTGTCCATTAACAATTTGATGTCCGCTTGTTGAAGAAATTCCTGCTCATAATTCTCATCGGGACCCCTTGTTCTTTTAAAATATGTTGTACAATGAGGGTATTTCTGGGCTTCCCCTTCTCCCGAATACTCTCTGATCAACCTTTTCAAGACTATAACTGGTGGTCCATGCACCGTTAAACAGTAATAATAGAAGTCTTGTCTTTTCTTCTCTAGTGTCTCCATCCTTGCCACCTTTATACCTTCCTTTCCTGGTACAAGGCAAATTTGTAATTGTCTCAATAAATCCCTCCACAATAGATTGACAGGACAAAGTTTGGATATTACAAAAGGGAAGTTGTGATGCTGTCCTGTCTCCTGATCAAAGACAGGGAGGGGAGAAGTCATTACTTCTTTTGTAACCACTCCATTAGTTGATCTAACATAAACATGTTTGTGTCCCGTACTGTATATCTCCTTCTATTTCCCCTACCCCTTCCACTGACATACATACATTCCTCATCATCATCTTCATAATATGTATCAGCGTTCCTTTTACCTTTTACATGCCTCTTACACCCATCTCTGAACCTGTGGTACTCCTAGGTTCCTCTGTCTTTTAACACTATTTCCTGAGTCACTTTTGAATCTTCTAAAAAAATTTCTGCATTTATTTTTATCCAAGGTACCTCCAAACCCATAGTCTTTCTTCCACTTACTTAAATGATATACTAATTTCTTATCAATATTTAACATATATTTTTCATCATCATTATGTTCAGGATCCATTTTATAACGAGAATTTATCTTTCCCATCACTACTTTTTATATCTTTAACATGCACGCGGTAAGGTTTAGGTCCCCCTTAACTTCTTGACTATCTTTTGTATACAGAAATTGGTCACAAAAACCTACCTATTCTATTATACAGCCATAATAGTTAGTCACAAAATCTACCTTTCAGTAACTACCCGTATACTAAAAGTTCAAACAGCGTATATTTCTGACTACCCTATTCTGATGAAAAAGATAAATTCGTTACTCACCAACTCACTTGTTATTCCTCACCGGTCTTCTGTGAAACCAACTCTGGTCGATTTCCATTCCTTTGGAGACGACTGGCCTCTCTTAACAGTCAACGTAGGACTGGAGGTCTTCTCGGGGCGATCCTTGGCAGCTCACCTCGGGTCTTTGCAGTCGTCCCAGCAGAACTTCTATCGTCCAGTAGTGGCTTCCGGCTTTTGGAAGGACCAATTTGTTGGAAAAACTTCAGGCTGGACACCGGAGATTGAAGGAAAACAAGTAGATTGGCTTTATTACATGCGCATGGAGGAGACACGGTACAAACAAGTAGCTCAGTCTGCCTACGTGTAGTACTCCTGAAAGCAAGGGCTTAAGCTTTTTATAATAATGAATATGCATAAGGTATAGGTGTGTTCTGGGTTGTAACCTAGGGATGATCATACAATCATCCCAATCAGCGTCCTTTTCTTCTTATGGTGAGTTAATAGTTAAATGGGTGTTAACATCATGTGACTGACACAAAAAGAAAAGTTGCAGTAGTCTTGTTGGTTCAAACTGGTTCTGACCACAAATGTATATTCTTTGATCAAACAAGGTAGGTGGTCAGCATGACTTCTTCTTTTGAAATAATCAAACCGTCTCTTCGTCGCCAGATGTTTTTCTTGTCTCGGGTAAACACATTCATTAGCACATCACAAATCAACATTTTATAGGTTCACATTAAGCATTATTCCAGCTGCACTCAATGAAAGATTCCTGACTTAGCCCATTCTTCCAACAGGAAGCAGCAGAACGCCATGATCACTCCATATTTGAAGCCCAGCACACACTTGATGCACATGCCCTGCAACTGAGAGACCTACACCGCAGTTTAGAAGATTTGGATAACCGCGGGTGCAGACACAATGTCAGGATTAAGGGGCTCCCCGAGTCGGTAGACACGGATTATCTATCTGCTGCCATTCTCTCCATTTTCAATGATCTGCTTGGGAGACCCCCAGACACACCAATTGATATTGAGCATTTACACCGAGTGCTACGACCATGAGGTAGAGATAATGAGCCCTCCGGGATGTGATCGGATGCCTCGTCAAGTTCAGAGTTAAAGAAGAAATATTACGGCAAGCCAGGCTCAGGAGACACATTCTGTACAGAGGGGCAGAGGTAAAACTGTATCAAGATCTTTCCCCTATTACCCTGCAAAAATGAAGGGCTCTCAGGCCCCTCTTGGACACCTTGAGGGAAAGGAACATACTATATAGGTGGAAGTTCCCCTTTTGTCTCCAAGCAGGCTCAGCAGACAGGGTGGCCCATCTGAGACACCCGGAAGACATCCGGTCCTTCTGCAACAACCTAAACATTCCGCACGTCAAAATCCCAGGCTGGAACAACAGCAACTTCAACCATCTCCAGCCCCAACAACAAGAGGAGCCGATGGATGTACACCAATGAGAATCCTTCCCCTCACCCAGAAGGACTCGATCCCCCCGCACTCTTCTCCGCCACCAGCGAACCACTGTTCACCTGGGGGGGGGGAGTGTCCCCGCCTCACTCGCATACCGGAAACCAAGAAAGGACTGATCCTGATCAACGTCCTTAATCAAAGTAATTCTCTTTCTTCGACGTGTGTATCGCAGGATGGGACCCCATTGTTCATCTCAATAGTGAGTAGGGATGCTACTTACTTCCCGTGATATGTACTTTACTCCTCTCCTAAGACCCCCCTTCTCCCTGGCCTTTGACTCTCGGTTGTTAAGTGGACCATGGCCGGGTTCCCGCCGACTACTGGTGTCATCACACAAGACATGTACACCCTGTGGCAGGACGAGGTATGACCCCAAAGTAGTTTTATCAATACCCGACCAAACCCAGCCCATAAGTTGGTGCCCCCATCCCTGAGGCCAATTGATGTCCAAGAGACTACAATAAAGAACTTCTTGAAGCTTCAGAGGCACTTTTCACCCAGGCGCATGCCTATTGTGAACCCGCTTGAAGCGACCATAACAGTCCCACTTTCGAGGTCTGCCGAGACCCCAGTCCACTAATCAGACCAGTCAAACATACAATTGGGACGCACTTCTCATTCCACATCACCGAAGCATGATGCCAGGAGTGACTCAGGCCTCCTGACTATGGGATCTGTACCTGATGACACCATCTCTACCCCTTGGTAAAGATGATTGAACTTGGACCTCAACTACGCAGGGGGTCCTAAGAATGGGGAAAGGCCAAGTTAGGCATGTTGCCTGGGGAGAAAGACTGGGTAGACATAAACTCAACTCACCAGTTAATAAATACCAGATCAACCCGTGTTAGGTTATGCATGTCATCCAGTGTCAGTCTGATAGCTAGGGTCCCATCCTGAGCTATATTCTCTTGGGTTTATTGTTATTATAAACAAAGGTCTCTTTCATCCAGGATACCAGATTATTTTTTAAGATTTTGGCACTTGAATTGAATCTGATAATCTGGTATCCTGGATGAAAGAGACCTTTGTTTGAAATTTATGCTCAGGAACACACAGACTGCACTTTGGCGTGACAACATAATATGCAGTTCTAGTGATTAAGACTGTGGTTTATTAGAGTATATGAAGATGTTGTAAGCGCTATGATTTACATATGCAGTAGGTGTTGTTTCTTGTAAAAATACACCCATCATACGGGAGGGACACCCCTGTATGTGTGATAACTGCTAGATGAGCGTGGTACTTATTTAGTTTATCCTCTTTGAAACATGCTTGCTACTGACACCAGCATCTTACAAGGGGGACAAGTGAGTGCCCTAAGCGCAATTAACTCTCACCCTTAGAACCTTCTCTTAGACACTCTGGGGCTGGCACACTTCCTCTTTGGCTCTACCATCTCCCACAACTGTGCAGAGAGTTCTGTGTGGAACAAATCTGGCACCCCAGACACTCTGAGATAGGATAGCTGGTCTATCTTACCTGCCAGACATTCCCCTACCACCCCCCTTCTTCAAATACACCTACCCATACACCCTTCCACCCCCCACGACCCCTCCCATCCCCACCTGGGGCACATCCTTCCCCCATCAACAGAACTCCCCCCTTACCTTCCCTTCCCCCGGGTAGTCCCGTAGCTAAAACCAACATGAGAAAATGCCCACCCTCTCCTCACTCAAAGTATTTTCGCTCAACACCAGAGGGATAAACGTCCCAGAGAAGAGATCAATAGTACTACGCAAACTTACAAAACAACACACACAAGAACCTTTTTTACAGGAAACCCATTTCAAGGGTCCCAATATACCCAAACTGACAAACCCGGGATTCCCGGACATATACCACGTCTCCTCCCATTCATCCAAGACCAAAGGTGTGGCGATCCTGATCTCGAAAAATCTCCTCTTTAAACTTAAGGACCAATTAATAGACCCGGAAGGCAGATGCATTTTCGTGAAAGGCACAGTCTGCAACAAACTGATAACATTCGCAAATATATGTTGCCCCAACAGCTCCCAAGTCTCATTCATAAGATCTGTAATAGACCTTCTAATCCCTTTCCACGAGGGGTTGGTAATATTCGAAGGTGACATGAACGTACCCCACCGGTTCCACCTCAATCCCCTTCCAAGCTCAATCAACAAAACAAATTAAGGCCAAACTGAACTCATTACTCCTGCATGACTCATAGAGGACGCTAAACCCTGACACTAAAGATTTCACTTATTTCTCTCCCCCCCATGACAAATAGCCGCATAGATTATCTGTTTCTCTCCCAACCAGACCTGACATTTCTACACCAAGCCAGCATTGAACCCATGTACATTTCGGATCACCATCCTATCACACTGACTTTAAGATTCCCAGAGCCCGACTACGAAAGCAAAACAAAAATTTGGAGATTTAACCCTTCCCTCTTCAATGACCCGATACATTACGGCAGACTGAAACGCTCCTTACAAGAGTACTTCCACGTTAATGCCCAGACCGAGACCTCCTGTTTTACCCAATGGCTTGCACATAAATGCGTGTTACGGGGGGAATGTCTCGCCATCTCCTCCCAAATCAAACGGCAGAAACAAGCCACTACTAAAGCCCTCACCTCTAAAATATGTCAGCTGGAATCAACACATAAAAAGAGCAAAGAGGCCCAATGCATTGCTTTCGGCCAAACGCAATCTCCTCGAAGAATTAGGTAAGCAGATTAAGCGCAGATACTTATTAATGACAAAACTATTTAATGAAGAAGCCAATAAAAGTGGGAAGCTGCTAGCCAGATTGCTACAAAATAGGTAAGCTCAAGCGACGATCTCCCACATTCGAGGCAATAAAGGCCAAAAGTACCATAAAACCGAAGAGATAGCCCAAAAATTTGTCAAATACTACACAGTGTTCTACAATATAGCCTCTCCAGCTCCCTCTGACCCCACATCCCAGACACGATCCCAGATGATAGAGAACTATCTAGCCCTCTCTCTAGAGAAACCCATCTCACATGAGGAATTCAACAACGCCTTACAAAGTATGAAGCCAGGCAAAAGCCCAGGGCCAGATGCCCTGACCACCCAATACTACAAATGTTTCTCTGACATACTTGCACCACATTTCTTAGCCACATTCAACACACTCCCACAGCATCGCACACCACCAACCCAATTACTAGAAGCGCATATTGCGAGAATCCATAAAAAAGGAAAAGATGCAACAGAAGTCCAAAACTACCGCCCAATTTCACTTCTAAATGTGGATCTGAAAATTTATGCCAAGATTCTGGCTTCCTGTGTGCTACCACTCATCCCCAACTTGATCTCTCAGGACCAGGTGGGTTTTGCCCCGGGCAGAGAGGCTCGAGACAACACCACGGAGGCCATAAATATCCACCACTGGCTAACCAAGTTGACAACGGAGGGGCTTCTAAAGGGTAGCCTGGGACTACATGAGCACAGCCCTGTCCTCCCTGGGCCTGGGTCCCTTCATGAAAGCTTGCATATTAAGCTTATACTCCAAACCGAGTGCCAGAGTTAAAGTCAACGGCTGCCTTTCGGACGCTTTCCCCATCCACATCGGAAAGTGTCAGGGTTGCCCATTTTCCCCCATTGTCTTCATATTAACCCTGGAGCCCCTCCTATGCTGCATCCGATTGAACCCCAATATTCCTGGAATCACAATAGCTAATAGAGAGTATAAAATCGCAGTGTTCGCTGACGATATCCTTCTCTTTCTCTCAAACCCCGGGATCTCCTTACCCAACCTACTCCAATTCAGGCACTTAAGTTTAATTTAAAATTTCAAAATTAACATCCACAAATCCACTGCTCTAAATATCACTCTCCCCTGAGCACTAGCCCAACATTGCCAAGATTCTTTCCCATTCACCTGGCAGGCATATCTAGTCATCCAGCTACCGGCTAAGCTCAAAACCTCTACTCCTTGAACTTCCAGCCCCTGCTCCAAAACTTTAAAACTGATTTAGCAGAATGGGGAAAATCCACCCTTTCATGGTTTGGGAGGGCTGCCGCAATAAAGATGACGATCCTCCCGCACTTCTTATACCTTGCACAAGCCATCCCCATCTCCTTGCCCAAAGCCTTTTTTGTATCCATACGATCATTCCTCCGTTCATTCATCTGGAAGGGTAATACACCTAGGCTCAGCCTGGCGAGGCTCTCTTACCCCAAAACATTGTGGCGGCATTGGTCTACCCGATCTTGAGCAATACCACAAAGCCGCTCTCCTGACAAGAGTCGTGGACTGGCACATGCACGGTGGCCACAGGGACTGGGTCAACTTAGAACAAACCTGGGCATGAGGAGCCCTCCAGGATATATCCTATCTCCATACTACTAAATTACCCCCCAAGCTTGATTCACATCCCCTTATCCGACCCACGCTACAATGCCTTTGTAAATCGGCCAGGACAACTCCCTTAGCCTCAATACCAGGTCCCTTGACCCCGCTCAGGAACTCCGGATTTAGATAAAGGCTTTCTCGGAAACAATGATGACTCTCACCCAAAGACCTTCCAATTTCTTTCACAAAGGAAAATTCCACACCAAAACAGACATGATAGATCATGAACCTAGCCTTTCACTACCCTTGTGGTTATATCTGCAAGCCAGACACTTCCTCAACAACCCCAAAATAACATACAAAATCAAACGAGATCCTACCCCATTTGAAAAGCTTTTTATCTCCTCCCTACCCCAAAAACACCTTATCTTGGCCATTCATTCCTACTTAACATGGACATGACCCACTACCTCAACTCACCAAACTCTGGAACAAAGCCCCAGAAGACCCTCTCACTGAATTAGACTGGGAAAACATTTGCAACACTGCCCACAAAGGGACACTGAACGTTTCTACTCAAGAATATAATTACAACGTCTTAACACACTGGTACAATACTCTGTCCTACCTCAACAAGATTTACCCACAGTTGCCTAACACATGCTGGAGATGTAACTCCCTACTTGGAACAATGCTACACATTTGGTGGGAGTGCTTCCAAATTAAGCCATTCTGGTCCCAAGTTAACAAAATAATACAAGTCACCACTTACCCTATCGAATTCTCCTTTCAACAATATCTTCTTCAGCATTCAAAGGTAATGAAACACTCATTTAGAAAATCCCTTGCAATGCACATGATCAACACAGCCCGAATCTGTATTCCGACGCTATGGAGACAAACACGTTCTCCTTCACTTAAAGAATGATTCATCCGGATCAATAGGGTAATGGAAATGGAGGAGCTGATCGCTATCTCTCTTGACAAATCAGATAAATTCACAAAGACCTGGTTATGCTGGATCCACTTTAGGTCAACTGACGACTACCACACAATCTATTCCTGAACACACCGACACACTCCTAACACTCCCAAAACAGCTGGTCGATAGATAAATCACTTTGGAGAATGATAGGCCTCCAGGCCTACCCGTAGGATACCCTCTCTCCCCCTCCTCTCCCCCCCTGGCCCATGCCCCCCAAACGTACCTTACCCTTCCCTCCCCTCTCCTACATCTTTTGCTTTCAGTTCTTGTCACTCCCCTTCCTCTAAGCCTTATAAATATGTTTTCTTGAGAAGCAATACCTGACTGTCCTCCAAGATGCTTTTGTTTACGAATGAACATGTAATGAAATGACACTGGATTGTATTTGTAACAATACAACGTTTAGTTATGTCTTTGCTGATTGTGATAACCCTGTAACACCTGAGAATGAAGATATATGTTTATTGCTTTCTCTAACAAATAAAGTTTCATGGAACTAAAGTGAAGCTCCACCCATGTAAAAGTCAGCAGCTACAAAAAGTGCAGCTGCTGACTTTTAATAATCAGACACTCACCTGTCCCTCGCTCCAGTCATCCGGTCGCCCGAGGGCTTGCTCTTTGCCCCCTCCCCTCAGTGGCTCCGGCATCATAAGTGTGGGCACGTGGCTTTGGCTTCAAAGCCGAGTACGCACTGCGCATGTGTGAGTGGCGATGCGCCTTGTGACTGGCCAGCGTATCTTCTGGGACCTGTGATGTGTCCCAGAATATCACAGAGAGGGAGGGGGAAGGTGGACCTCCTTCCTGGAGCCGCGGCACCAGGGGAGGAAGTGAACCTGAGACCCTGTGAAAACAGGGTCCCTGGTCACCCCCCAAAAAAAGATATGCCAATTGTGGCATGTCGTGGGGTCACTTTCCATTAAAGCGGAAGTTCCACTTTGCTTGTGTAGGAAAGTGACAATTGCACCACACATATTACATACCTGCATGCATGCTGGAGTGAAGTCAATATTTCTAGGGTCATCATTTACAATTTTCTCTAAATTGATCAGCTTTAAAGCATTGCTTAGGGACAATTTTGGGTAT
Organism: Glandirana rugosa; assembly: GCA_018402905.1. Lineage (NCBI taxonomy): Eukaryota > Metazoa > Chordata > Amphibia > Anura > Ranidae > Glandirana > Glandirana rugosa. The sequence goes on along the minus strand of BLSH010042470.1, from coordinate 276,742 downwards.
TATAGTTTTTTTTTTTCAATTTCACAGGCGAGTATAGTTTTAAAGTCTTGAAATTATTGGGATCTGTTTACATGATGCAACCTCATCTTATATAGTTTATGTAAAATTGGGTATTATATTGTGTTTGTGTGCACTATATTTATTTGAGTGAATTTTTTTACTGAAAATATGAGTTTGATAAACAGTTCCAGTAATATTTTGCGACATAAAAAAGTGCACCTACCACCATTTTATTCTAGAGGAGCTGTTTTCATATATAATGTTTTGGGAGTTTTAGGTAATCTTCGGTTTTAAAATTTTCCTTTTAACATTTGTGTAAAAAAATGTAATAAAATGGCTCTGGCAGTGAAAAGGTTAAACGACAGTACTTTGTGTAATCTTCTATCAAATCTAAGGCAGCTGGAAGAAGTAAAGCAGGGTCAAGTAGTCTCTACCAGCCTTATGTAACAGGTTTTGTCATCTCCAGCTGCCATTGAGGTGTAAACGTTTGAAAAGAAAAAGAAGTGAAATTAAATTTAATTTTATAATTTGTCTTTTTGGATGAGATTGTTTTTGAAGGATCCTTAAAAAATCTTGTCCTTGTCCTTTTGAAGACTTCTTGAAAAAAAGTATCTTAGTTATGCATCTTTTGCCACATGTTAGTTTGTATAGTAGAGTGTAATGTTTATATTATTGTTTTTTTGCTTTGATAAAAAAAAAAACCCCACCAAAATCAATGCTACAAATATATTACATCTAAATATACTGATGTGAAATCTCCATTTCATAAAAAAATATGCAGAAAATCATGTCCTGCAGCACAGAGAGAAAACAATTATTCTTTTGAGAGCTTGCTTTGTTTCACCTGTTCCAGTATTTTACATCCCGTGAAATTTCTGTTGTACTATGACTGCAGCTTTTATTCACTCCAGATGGCAAGGAGATTTTAGTTTACATGGGTTTTATGTCAGTTTTCAAACCATATTTTCTGCCAGTCTTTACAATTACAAAGTGAGTTTAACAGTTTTATAAAAAGCCTATTTGCATGTGACCAAGTCAGCTGTATATTTTACTAATGGCCCAAAGCTTTGCTAAAAGCCACAGCAGTATTTCAGCTTTCAGTGCCAGGAGATCGGCTCAGTATAGTTTGGCATGAAGCTTTAGAAAAAAAAAGTGAATTTGTTAAACCGCAGTGGAAGTCTCAGACCTATTTACTCGTTATAGCCATGTTATAAATTTTGATGTAGAATTAAAGGCAACACTTTTTTTTTCTTCATTTTAGGTAGATTAGAAGTTTTTTTTGCCATCTGTGTCCCATTGGGGAGATTTCTCTTCACTTCTTTCCCATAGTCACAAGAGGATGTGAGAGGAAATCTCTCCAATGTAACTTACCGGGCTCAAGGAGTTACTTATATGTCTCTCAATGGGCTTGGGCTGTACTGTAAATACAATGGGAAATGAAAACGGGGCACAACACATATGTTGAGGGAGGTTAGGCTGTAGCAAAGCATTTAAACAATTACTTCTGTTCAGTCTTCTCAGAAATAGAGTGCACTAATGATAACAAGTTAGGGAATCATATTCGCTCTAGTACTGATGGTTCATTTCTAGGATTTCTGGAGACAGAAGTAGCAGAGGAACTGGCTCGGTTAAAGCTTAATAAAGCAATGGGCCCTGATGGTATTCATCTATGGTAGTCCCGGGTAACGAAATAATTCGAAATTGGCTCGGTCAAGGAGACGATGAAGACAGAGGTCTTTAGGATCTTTACTTGGTAGTCATGATCTCGCTTATACTAAGGGATTGAACAATAGTAATCACGTGAGATAAAGACTCTTCTGACTTGTCTTCATTAACAAATTTACGAAACGATGTCGGATTGGAGGGAGTTGTATACACAACACGGGGCAAAAGTAAAGGGTAACATAAATGTCATGTCGGGTTCGGGTAACTCTCTGTATATTCATTGAGGAACTCGGGCCATTCAATGTAACCTCTCTAAAGGAGAGTGTAGGAGAACACTGATA
>BLSH010042470.1:261993-273303 GCA_018402905.1 Glandirana rugosa | reverse complement strand
ACTGGATACGATCTAGTAGCAAACATGGTCCCTAATTCTTCGCCAAAATTCACAGATTGTTTTCTCAACACAAAAAGCATGGCATTTGCATGTCATCAAATAGCTAACACCACGGGTAGAGCAAACAGCGTAATATCGTGACTGATGACATTGACCATCTGGTAGGCAAATCCCCCTACCTTCCATTACCCTGGGTCAAAAGCTGCAATGCCCGCAGCAATAGGTCCCCCTATGGGAGCGGGAGGAGTGGGAGTCATGTTCATACTGATAATCACTGGAAAGTGTCATGTAACAATGTAGCTTGTCTAAACACCAATTCAGGGGTCGGGCGTACATACTTAGACAATGTATGATCTTCCACTAGTAAATGCCAATGGCGAGACATGGCTGAACGTGGGGATTGCTTGTGGGCTGAATACTGAGTAATGAATTTAACCATGTTGGCCGTGGTGTTAGGGACCACTGTGTAAAGAAATTCCAACCTAGATCTTAACCTTGTCTTGTTAAAGGCCTTTCTCAATAGGGAATTAGAGTAGCCCCTAGCTAGCAGCTTACTTTGTAGTAAGCCCGACTGTGGGAAAAAGTCTTCATCCGAAGAACAATTTCTCCAAAGATGCAAATATTGTGCATACGGTATGCTCCTAATCAAAGGGGCCTGATGCGAGCTAGACGCATGTAATATGGTGTTGCCAGAGCTTGGCTTATGGTATAGGCTGGTAACGATATAACCACTCTCATCAATAATGATAGTGAGATCAAGGAAAGGCACTTGATGAGGACTGAAGGTACAGTATCTCACAAAAGTGAGTACACCCCTCACATTTTTGTAAATATTTTATTATATATTTTCATGTAACAACACTGTCACGCACCTAATGGGGGAGTCTGTCTTATGCAGGGAACAACCCCTCTTGCGCACCTGATTCTGGGACCCCTGGTAGAGCAGACAGGAGGTCGAGAGTGCAGGATGGCACAAGGGCTGGATTGTCTCTGATGATGGTGTGAGAGGCTCCGGAGTGGCTTGTGCAGATAAGAAGGAAGGTGGTTCAGGCTGGGTCGGCAACTGGCGGACGGTGCTATACAAAAGAGTAGGCAGAAGAATGGTCAGGATCCAAGGAGAAGTTGTAATCAGGCGGGCAGTGGAGGTACAAGGAATCAGGCAGGAGGATGGTCATGGTTAGCCGGGGGTCTGTGCAGATGGATATCAAGCAGATCAGGTCAAGCAGGGTCTTCAGGAAACAAGAGTGAGTAAACAGGAACAGATCTGAGGCTCACAGGTACACTAAATGATGTAGAATGGGCAGCACTGGCTGCTGTTTGCTTAAATGGGGCCCTTTGGCACCAATGCCGGCGCTTACGTGCACGCACATGCACACAGGTGTGCACACACGCTACATGCGCCTGCGCACAGGCTTCCAGACCCGGCTTCCATGGGCAACAGTTGTTTCCTGATATTGCCCCCCCAAGGGGCAGCTTTGCCGGGTGCCAACTTCCTGGCGGTTTCTTCTGAAGGCTTGAATTAGTTCTGCTGCATGAATGTTCGCTTCTGGTTCCCAAGAATTCTTAATCTCCATAAATCTTCCATTTTACCAAATACTGGGTGATCCCACCCCTCTTCCGACAATCCAAGATGGCTTCCACCCCAAACTTCTCCTCTCTGTTTACCAGAATTGGTTCAGGTGGATCCGCCTTTCGTCCCAGAAAGGGGCCTGGGACAGCCGGTTTCAACAGGGATGTATGGAAGCCTGGGTGGATACGTAATGAAGTGGAAAGATACACCTCAAATGCCACCTTATTCATTTTTCTCTTAATCGGGAACGGCCCAATGAATCTAGGTCCCAACTTCTTTGAGGGGCAAGTTAACTTCAGATTCCTGGTAGAAAGCCAAACTACCCGGCTGAAGTTCCAATTCCCCCCGCCTTCTCTTGTCGAAGGCCTCCTTGTTCCGTTCCTAGACAGGGTGTCCTGCAAAAGTTTGTTGTTGGTCTCAAAGAAACTTGAGACCTCCTGTGCCGCTGGAACCATGCTTTCAGGAGTCAGATCAGGAAGGAAGGTGGGATGGAACCTGTAATAAGCCCAGAATGGGGACTGCTTGGTGGCTGAGTGGATGGTGTTATTGTATGCAAACTCGGCCAGTGGTAACAGTGCAACCCAGTTGTTCTGAGAGAATGAAGAAAGGCAACGAAGGTACTGTTCCAGAGTCTGATTCGTACTCTCAGTTTGGCCGTTGGTCTGGGGGTGGTAAGCAGATGAGAAGGATAGCTTGATTTCCAATGCTGAACACAGGGCCTTCCAGAATCTGGAGGTGAATTGGACCCCACGACCGTATACAATATTATTGGGGACTCCATGAAGCCGGACTATTTCTTTGACGAAGGTGTCTGCAGTTTTGTCAGCCATGGGAATGCCCTTCATGGGCAGAAAATTAGCCATTTTGGTCATACGGCCAATGACCACAAAGATAGTAGAATATCCCTCAGAAGGGGGCAGCTCCGCGATAAAGTCCATGGCTAATTGAGACCACGGCATTCAGGTACAGGCAGAGGGTTCTAGAGGCCCCAAGCTCTGGCTTTGTCTGTCTTGTTTCGGGCACAGATGGGACAAGAGCTGACATACCTCCTGCAATCTTCCTCAGCTCTTGGCCACCAGAAGGAACAGGAAAGCAATTCGGTCATCTTGAGAGCCCCAAAATGCCCGGCCAACTTGTGGTCATGGCAGAATCCTAAAGCCCTTAGGCGTTGGCCTGTTGGGATGAAGATCTTGTGGCCGAACCACCATAGCCCATTCTTTACTATAAGCCTGGAGTCAGAAGGACTGGAGGAGCCAGACAGGGCCCATCTGATCTGTGACAACAAATCTTCCTGGGTGAGTAGGAAGTTCCTCAAGTGAAGTATGGTGTCGGGCGGAGTGGTGTCTCCCGACTCCAAGAACATCTGGGAAAGAGCGTCCGGTTTTATGTTCTTCAATTCAGGCCTGTGTGTCAAGTGTAACTGAAACCTGGAGAAGAAAAGGGCCCAGCTGGCCTGTCGGGGTCTCAGTCTCTTGGCCATTCTCAGGTACTTCAGGTTTTTGTGATCAGTATATATAAGGATGGGGTGTGTGGCCCCTTCAAGCAGGCACCGCCATTCTTCCAAGGCCGACTTGATGGCCAATAGCTCCCTGACTATCCGGTGCGGATAACTTGCGAGAGAAGAAAGAATGGGTGCAGAGGTTAACACAGACTTGAGTGTCTGAAAGGCAGCTTCTGCTTCGGTGGACCAACAGCTTTGTCAGCTGCGTGATCGGGTGATGATAGCTGAGAAGCCCTTAATGAATTTCCTGTAAAAATTAGCAAAACCCACAAATCGTTGGACCCCTTTCCTGTCTGTTGGTGCCAGCCAGTCCAGAATGGTGGAAACTTTTTGAGGATCCATGTGGATGTCCGTAACGGAAATAACCAGTCCAAGGAACTGGATGCTGGGTTTCTCAAAAGCACATTTTTCCGCCTTGGCGTACAGCCCATGTTGCTGAAGGTGACTCAAGACTTTAGTGTCATGCCTGAGGTGCTCCTGAAGGGAGGAAGAGAAAATGTCATCCAGATATATTATGACACAGAGGTCTAAATAGTCCCGGAATACATCATTTATAAAATGCTGTAAGGTCACGGGGGCATTACACAGTCCAAATGGCATGACTAAGTACTCGTAGTGCCCGAAGCGAATGCGGAACATGGGTGAGCTGTCCAGGTGGCAGATTACAACTGAGTATTGTTAAAATGTTATTATCCGGTCCGGGACTCCCTGGGAGGATGATTATGAGAGCCCCGAACAGAGGGTTGTTTATTATTATGTATATACATATGTTTTTATGGCTATGTAACTGTGTTTGTTTTTTGTAGAACTCCCTAAAAAACTGAAACTGCTCTTTCTGACGAAGTGGCCTAGCCTCGAAACATGTAAAAGTGCAAGCTGGATGAACCTCTTCAAGACCTCTCCATTTGGGGGTCTTTATGTACTGGGTCCTTTAGCTGCCAGTTTCAGATGTCTCGTTTGTATAGCACATGTCAGTTTTTGTATTCTATAGCCCAAATGCCTAGGGCAGTTTGTGTTTTTAAGAAATATGCTGTAATAAAATTATTATAATTTTTATTCATCCGAGTAACTGTTTTTGCGTACCGTCAAAGTCCATGGTTGCCTCCACCTCCAAATCTCCATACATTGCTTAGAACGTTGGTATTTCATCATAATATTAATTGGTGGCTTGATATAGTTTTTAGGCTATAAGAAGATTACCAAGACCCTGAAACTGAGCTGCAGCACGGTGGCCAAGACCATACAACGGTTTAACAGGACAGGTTCCACTCAGAACAGGCCTCGTTATGGTCGACCAAAGAGGTTGAGTGCACATGCTCAGTGTCATATACAGAGGTTGTCTTTGGGAAACAGATGTATGAGTGCTGTTAGCATTGCTGCAGAGGTTGAAGGGGTGGGGGGTCATTCTGTCGTTCCAGAAGGAAGCCTCTTCTAAAGAAGATGCACAAGAAAGCCTGTAAACAGTTTGCTGAAGACAAGCAGACTAAGGACATGGAGTACTGGAACCATGGCCTGTGGTCTGATGAGACCAAGATAAACTTGTTTGGTTCAGATGGTGTCAAGCATGTGTGGCGACAACCAGGTGAGGAGTACAAAAAAAAACGTGATTTGCCTACAGTCAAGCATGATGGTGGGAGTGTCATGGTCTGGGGCTGCTTGAGTGCTGCTGTCACTGGGGAGCTACAGTTCATTGAGGGAACCATGAATGCCAACATGTACTTTGTCATACAGAAGCAGAGCATGATCCCCTCCCTTCAGAGACAGGGTCACAGGGCAGTATTCCAACATGATAACAAACCCAAACACACCTCCGAGATGACAGTGCCTTGCTAAAGAAGCTGAGGGTAAAGGTGATGGACTGGCCAAGCATCTCTCCATACCTAAACACTATTGAGCATCTGTGGGGCATCCTCAAATGGAAGGTGGAGGAGCGCAAGGTCTCTAACATCCACCAGCTCCATGATTTCGAAGCTCTGGTGAACTCCATGCCCAAGTTAAGGCAGTGCTGGAAAATAATGGTGGCCGCACAAAATATTGACACGTTGGCCCAATTTGGACATTTTCACTTAGGGGTGTACTCACTTTTGTTGCCAGTGGTTTAGACATTAATGGCTGTGTGTTATTTTGAGGGGACAGCAAATTTACACTGTTATACAAGCCATACACTCACTAATTTTACATTGTAGCAAAGTGTCATTTCTTCAGTGCTGTCACATGAAAGGATATAATAAAATATTTACAAAAATGTGAGGGGTGTACTAACTTTTGTGAGATACTGTATGTGTGAAACTGAGGTTGAATTCATTAATGTTAAGAGCTTCCAGAAAATAGAGGAGCTCACCCCCAGATCCAACCCAAAGGATGGAGCACAGCAAGTGCATATTGCAACACCTTGAATTTGCAAATAGACCTGATCCATGAAAGTGAAATCATTTCTGGTTAAAATGAATTTCAGTAGATCCAAGACAAAATTGGTTATGAGGCCATGTGGTTCTGTCTTGCTCCAGAAGAAAGGACCCAATCCCCCGGATGTCCCGCCCATGCGGAATACTCGAGTATAGAGCCTCGATATCCACAGCAATGAGCAGAGCATCTGGGGGAACATGGGTCCCCTCTATATGTTTCAAAAGTTCAGAGGTAACGCGGATGTAGGAAGGGATACAAATTACATGAGGCATTAGGAATGAATCAACGTATCTACTTGCCTTTTCAGTAAGGGATTCATTTCCAGAAATGATAGGCCTACCTGGATGGTCAGAAAGATCTTTGAGCACTTTAGAAAGTGCGTAAAAAGTTGCCAAAAGTGGAAATTTAGGAATTAGATATTCTAAGGTTTTCTGAACGATCCACCCATCCAGGTAGGCCTTGGTGCATAATATACGTAATTCACTGGTGTAACTAGGAATTTTCTTCCTTCCAATCTGGCAATACCACTCATGATTTTTAAGGATTTTTATAAATTGTCTTAATAAATTTGTATTTTTATTAAAAAAAGTTGTTTGGGGGGGGCGTGGCTGGCCAGCAGTGAGGACGGACGTGTTTCACTGAGCTCCGCTCTCTCCACGCCGATTAAAGCTGCATAATAGCAGGCATAAGGGGAATGAAAGCAACCAACGACATCTCCCAGTATCAGCAGACACCGGGAGGAATGTCTAAGGGAAGAAAGGAGAATCGTCCGCTCCAGCGGCTCACAGATTTCTTCCCGGCGGCTCTGAGTGGGGGTAAGAAAGATGGCACCGATCCCCAGGGAAACCTTCGTTCCGTGTGGCAGCCGTTCGTTCTGTGCAACGAACCACATGGCCGCCAAGGAGAGATGGACGAATTGTCCCCCCTCCCTCTCCCACCACTAGAAGCCCTACCAAGATGAAAAAATCGAGGGAGGGAGACACTGACACCCCTGAGACCTTGCACTCACCGCCCCAAGCAGCATGGCAGCCCAGGCAATCTGGCCCCACGATAGAGGCATTCCCGGCCACAGACCAGGCCATAACCGAGACCATTATGAAAAACATGTTGCTCTCATTGAGAACCACTTTATTTACAGACTTCAATGAGATGATGGCCCCTCTACAAGAAAAGGCCCAAGAGCACGAGAATAGAATCTCTCATATAGAAGCCAAAATGGCCGACTTATACATAGCCCACAATGACCTGATTGATGCTTTTGCCAGGAATCAGAAGTCCTAAGGCTACAAAACAAAATCGCTGACCTTGAGGACCACTCGAGGAGGAATAACATCAAATTTAGAGGTATTCCTGAGTCCATTCCTCCCAGTGAACTAACTAACTATGTCCAGCGCCTCATGAAAGCCCTTGTACCCACCCTGTCAGACATAGAGCTTTGCATGGACAGAGCACACCGCATTCCCAAACCGAGGCTCTTGCCGGACACTGCACCCAGAGATACACTGGCGCGCATACGCTATTACCATGCAAAAGAGCGGGTCATGGTGGCTGCAAAAAACAACCCAGTGGTTCCCGACGAGTTTCTCAATGTCTCCCTATATACGGACATTTCTCAACAAACAGCCACGAACAGAAATAAGCTGGCTCCGTTAACCAAGATTCTCCGGAATCACTCCATAATCTACAAATGGGGATTTCCCACAAAACTTCTGGAACGGGAAACTTTTTCCGATCTACAGTCTGGAAAAAGGAATACAACTTTTCAAGCAGTGGAAACAACTCCCTCCGGAGGCACAGATCCCGGACCCCAACCACCTTGACCGTCTCCCAACGGAATGGTCATAAAATGAGTCTGGAAAAAAAAAAAACGACTGATGGCCCCTAACCTGACTCCTACCCAGTTCGGCAATAACTGCCCAATACTACCTGTCAGCTTCCCCCATGCTAGACAGCAGCACTGTTGCTGCCCATTTGCCTGCTATTTGCCTGGCTTTTTTTACGTGTTTCTATGTTCCCCTTATTGTTGCTCTATTGCATGGTTCTGTTCTCCTCCCTTTTTCCTCCCTCCCACCACCCTAAATCGGGTCGGTCCTCCAGTATACCAAAATCAATGCTCCTCAGGAAGATGCCTCTTCATGTGGTCTCCAAGATTCCAGCTCTTAGACAATACCCTCAGGTATGCAACATTCCCACATACATGCATTGACTTTAAAGTTCCCATAAGCTACATCTTCAAGGGCACTGATATTCAACTGAAATGCCTCTGAAGATTATGTCTTTGAATACCAAGGGCCTTAATAGCCCGTACAAGAGATCAGCACTGATTAAGGAAGCTAACATACTTAAAGCTCAGATCATGTTCGTCCAAGAATCACACTTCGCAGCCAACAAATGCCCCAGAGTTAACTTTAAACATTTCCCTCACCTATATATAGCAAATGGCCTGAAAAAAGCGTATGGGGTTTTCATTGCTATCCACGACTCAGTAAAATTCAACCATATTCGCACAATCCCAGATCCATCCGGGAGATACATAATCCTTATTTGCGAGCTAAACGGAATGCCTTTCACCCTAGTGAACCTCTATGCCCCAAATATAAAGCAGCGCAAATTTTTGGAACCCCTATTGAAACTTGTTAAGGACAATCTACAAGGTACTCCGATTATTGGGGGAGACTTTAACACGGTTATCCAACCTGCCTTGGACTCCACCACTGTAACCACTCCATTGTCCCCCTTCTTCAGGACTACGAACTATATGATGTGTTGCACTGTTTCCACAGATCTGAAAGGGACTATACCTTTCTTTCTACAGTACATGCATCGTACTCTAGGATAGATCTATTCTTACTTACTAAATATGCTTTGCAAAATGTTCTAAATATGATTGGGCAGACCACGTGCCTATTACGGTGGAAATCGAGGACTCTCTCTGTCACACCCCTCCACCGCTGTGGGGGGCTCGACTCCAAACTCCTGGCAGACAAGAAGTGGTCCCGACTAATCCAACAGGAACACAGGGAGTTTTTTTTGCATAACGATGTGCCAGATATGAATAGAAGTACACTATGGAATGCTTACAAGGCATATATGAGGGGAGTATTGATTACATTTTCCTCAATTATCAGGAGACAGAGGAGGAGACAGGTAGACAAAGCCTTACAAACAATTTCTATGAAAGAGGAAATAAATAAGAAAAACCCATCCCCATATCTCACCCAGGAAATTCAACAAGAACGCTCCTTATGCTCAAACATGAAACCCACTTTAGATTTCTAAAAGCCAACAGCTATAGCCTACATAACAAAGAGGGAGCGTGGCTAGCGAGAAGGGTTAAACAGCAGTAGCTTAAGCAAAACATCCATGCCCTTTCACACCCCATGTCTAATAAAACATTAATAAACCCCAAGGATATAGCTGATGGCTTTGCAGATTACTATCAGTCCCTATACGACCTCGCTGAGGATAAATCTACACCACAGCCCTCAGTAGAGACTATAAATGCATTTCTATCGGAGGTCAAGCTTCCCTGTTTGAGCCCCGAACAACTTGGATATCTCTTTGCCAATCACCCCTTCAGAAGTTGAAGCATCTATTAACACTCTGCCCAACCAAAAATCCCCAGGGGAAGATGGATTTACAAATGAGTACTATAAATTCCTAAAGTCTGAAATTTCTCCTCACTTATGTGAAGTCTTTGAGGCCTCCTCCTCCTCTGGCTCCTTCCCACAAGATATGTTAAGAGCTTTAATTGTTACCATTCCCAAACCTAACAAGGTTTTTGTTCTAAACCTGCCAATTATAGGCCGATAACATTGATTAATACTGATATCAAAATCTTTGCCAAACTTCTTGCCACCAGGCTCCAAAAAATTTTACCCTCAGTTGTCCATCCAGATCAGGTGGGTTTCGTCACGGGCAATCAGGCCCCTGACGGAACCCGCAGGCTAATAAATATCATATCCCAGGTGGAGGTCTCTCGGACGCCTTCTCTGCTCCTCTCCTTGGACGTGGAGAAGGCGTTCGACAGGGTGCATTGGGGATACTTGAGGCAAGTACTGCAGAAATTTGGAATATCGGGTTGGATCCAAACGGCTATCATATCCTTGTATTCCAACCCTTCTGCTAGAGTGCTCACTTCCGGTCTATTCTCCAAACAAATTAGAATAACCAATGGGACCAGGCAGGGGTGCTCCTTATCTCCCACCATTTTTACGCTCCTTATGGAACCACTGGCAGAATCAATTAGAGCTCACCCTGACATTCATGGCCCCTCCCTTGCTGATAGGGAGCAAAAAATAAGCCTCTTTGCTGATGATGTAATGATCATAATGACCAACCCCTTGACTTCGCTTCCAGGAGTACAATCCATTCTAAATAAATTTAGTGCAATCTCCTATTATAAACTCAACGCTACTAAATCGCAAATGCTAGGGATATGCATTCCACCCGCCACTAAAAATAAATTAATTCAAGACTTCCCATATGTCTGGGAGACTAGTGCGATAACATATCTGGGTATCAGCCTGACCCCCTCTGTCTCCAAACTATATAGTAAAAACTATGCGACCGTTTTAGACTCCCTCCCGCAACAGCTATCTCAGCTAAGGACACAAAACCTTTCCATAGCAGGTAGAATAGCTACCCTGAAAATGATAACAATCCCTTAACGTCTATACCTGTTCCGCACCCTGATAATCCCAATACCCCAGAAGTTTTTTTTATCTACGCAGAAGATCTTTAACCAGTTTATATGGGAGAAGAAAGCCCCTAGATGTGCGAACACGATCCTGACGAGACGTAGGTCCAATGGAGGAATGAGTGCACCAAATATATCCATTTACTATAAGGCATGCGTACTGGACCAGACTCGCCACTGGTGGAATCCTCTCTCCGCCAAACCCTGGACACAAATGGAGGCCCTGGAGGCCCCCACAGGAGATCTAAGGACCACCCTTATAGCTCTTAAGTTAGGAGCCCCACTACCCACCGTCTCTTCGCCGACGACCCAGACGTCCCTGAAACACTGGAAAGAAACTTCCCTGCAAACGGACCCTAAGGGCCCCAGCTCTAAAATACCCACCCACGTCTCGGTCCTACAACACTTTATACCAAACCTTTCTACCCGAATATGGGAAAATAATGGCATAACCAATCTTAGCGAATTTTACCAGGGCTCAGAGCTTTGCTCCTTTGAAACCTTTCAAATAAGTTTCTCACTCCCCAATGCCCTGCGATACCAAAATTTAAGAATATATTCTTTCCTCCGAAATAATCCACTCCCAATATATGTAGAACTCCCAACACAGGTACAATCTTTTCTCTCTGAGAGTTCCTCTCCTATTAAAGGGATTACTCTATTTTATAGGGTCCTATCCTACCATAAATGTTTCGAAAAGACACACACCATGCGCAATTGGGAAAGAGAGCTAGGTGTGATTCTTCCTGAAACATCTTGGAAGCAAGCCATAAACACTACATATGCTGCGACTAAATGTGTGAACCACTGGGAGAACTATCAAAAGGTATTACATTTCTGGTACCTTACCCCTTTCAAATTATCAAAAATGTATCCGTCTCAATCAAACCTTTGTTGGTGGAAATGTGGTGAGATAGGCACCTTATACCACACACTGTGGACATGCATTTCCATTAGATCACTCTGGAATTAGATCTTCTCGGTATTATCAGAAGTCGCAGGGGAAGTAATTATACCTTACCCAGAGTTAGCTCTCCTCCATAAAAATATAAATCTACTCCCCAAAAAATGGCGAGTAATAGCGCTACACCTCTTCTTGGCTGCCAAAACGACGATAACAAAACACTGGAAATC
>BLSH010042470.1:170331-198075 GCA_018402905.1 Glandirana rugosa | reverse complement strand
TCAGCAGCTGTTCTCCTTCTTGGAATGAGGAAAAGCCAAATTTCTTGCCTTTGAAAATGAAAGTCAGACGGAAGGGGAAAGACCACCAGTATTTGATGGATGATTTATTGAGAATTTCCAGAAAAGGCTTAAGAGATCTCCTTTTCTGTATAGTAGTCGGAGATAAGTCTGCGAAGACTTGAACAGAATGACCTTGAATAGAGAGGTTGGAATTAGATCTAGAGACCTTCATGACCTCCTCTTTAACTCCATAAAAGTGAGGTTTTACCACAACATCTCTAGGAAGGCCGTCCAACTTGGGTGGCTGAAGAGCTCTATGAGCTCTGTCCAGTTCCAGGCGGTGTTCCGGGATACCTGGGATGATTTCTTTAATAAAATCGCTCACTACCGCACGCACATCTGTGATGGCCTCCGGAATCGAAAGTTATAGCGTCTAGAGCGATTTTCCAAATCGTCTATTTTGGAGAGAGCCGATTCCAGTTGATCCTGAAGATCCTGAATACGCGCTGTGTTTTGATTGATTCTGCAAACTGATTGGTCTGCCTTCTGTTCTATTGCGTCTATTCTGGTTCCCAAACCTTGAAGGTCAGCCTGGATCACAGAGGTAATTTGAGAAGCTGTTTGGGCAAGGCCCTTAGAGAGCATTTTGGAGAATACCTCCATCATCATCTGAAAGTCTGATTGAGGTATTAGGGCTTGGGGGGTAGACGGGTCCATTTGTGGGTTAACCAGACTCTGTTCCTTGAAGGGTGTTGTAATGAGTTCATCTAAAGTCCGTACCAAAAGCGAGATTGTAGATGCCGGTGAAAGGATCTGTGTCGAAGGCAGAGAACCCAGGGGGGAGGCCCTGGGGAAGGTAGTACGTGGGAACCTCCGTCAGACCCGGCTTCCATCTCCTCAATGGTCCCAAGGGTTGGAAGGGGACCTTTAGACCCCTGAGGGCCTTTTGGGGCTGGGTTATCAAAGCCAGGTTGACGAGAGAGGTCCCGTCTGACTGCTCCCGACTGCATGATCAAAGGGTTGGGTGAAATATTAATAGAATAAGGATAAGGTGTTCCCCCTTCTAGTATATCCAAGTAATAGTGGGTGGATTGACTTTGAGCATAAGATTAAGGAAGGATGAAAAAGCAAGCAAGATATTGGTGTATGGATAGGAGAGTTCACTGCTGATAAAGGATAATAGAATCCTGCAGCATATGTATATAGTGAGGAAGCTTTTGAATTTCCAACAATCAGAGTCTGGCTGATGCTGCTATATTGGGCCTGAGCTTCAGGCTCAGTTAGAGGGTCCCACCCCTGTTGATGCTCCTCCAGTCCCATTAGAAGGGATATTTCTAAAATCACTGGTGGGGCTCCCTGATGTCCAAAGTTCCAAAAATGACCCCCTGGGTGATCCCCCACAGCTTCCAGCGGTTCAGAACCCCCGTTACCTAGGTGCTCCACGAGCCGCTCAATAGCTAGGCCTAAGCCGCGGCCTCAATTTTGGGAGAGCGGCCGGGATCGGGGATCGCGTTGCGGTCTCAGTCTCCGCTTCGTCCTAGGGGCGATCCTGCGGCTGTCCTCTGCTTCTCTGCCTCACGAGCGGGTCAGCCGAGCTCCGCTGCATGCGTTGTGGGCTCCGAAGGACTGGGAAGGAACGGAGCTCCTGGGTCAATCCGCCGCCATGGAGCTCCGCGCATGCGCACTCTGAAAGGAGGTTTTCTAATGGTGGGCAATTCCACCGACTGATTCTTTTTTTTTTTTCATTTAACCCACAGGCTGCATGAAAAAAAGAACATTACAACATATGCCCAACAAGGACCAGCAACACATTAGTATGTTGCTGGTGTTAGTGGTTATACTGGAATAATGCCTGCAGATATAGGTATCATCTAGGTATCATTCTTTTTAGCTGACGGTCAGCTTTCATTTAAAAGCAATCCTAGCAGCTGATTAGCTGCTAGACTGCTTTTTCAAGCAGTTGGAGGGAATGCCCCCCCCCCCCTCCGGCCGTCTTCCATGGTTTTCTCAGGCTCTCCTGTCCCACCGGGGAACACGAGAATGCAGCAGGTGGTTCCAACAGCTGATCATAGAGCTGATTGAAGACTAGAATGGATCCAATCATCTCTATGGCTTAAGATACCGGAGGCTACGAGAATTTCATGACTTCAGTTTCGTCGGATATAAACCGCGCCATTGGGAAATTGGGGAAGCATCTTATCACACAAAAAACACATACATAATATTGTGTACATGTAATAGATTTCATAGCATAACATATAACAGTTTCTAGTACATTAGGGGGAATAGGATATTGTGTATAAAGAAGTATTGATCATCTCTAAGGCTATTAGGAAGGGTAAATACGTGAAATGATCTTATAGCAAAAATAGAAGCTTAGAGTTCATAGTGGGTTAAGAAAGTTTCTGGAAAATGGGAGAGTAGAAAGAAGTGGTAGGGAATAGGAGCATAAAAAAAAGGGGGGGGGGGTGCGGAAATGAAAAATATGTAAAATAGGGCAGTCTTACAGTATTTTGTTTAAGCCAATAGCAGGTTTTTATAAGTATCTGTGGTTGTAAACAGAAACCATTGTCTCCATAGCTTGTGGAATTTTTCAGTATTATCAGCTTTGATTGCGATTGCCTCTTCCATGTGGTAGATGGAGTTGACTTTAGTCAGCCAATCTTTAATTGAAGGGGTGATATGAGTTCTCCAGTGTATAGGAATGAGGGATTTGGTAGCGTTTAGCAGATGCCTGGCTAACTCATTTTTGTATGATTTGTAAGAAAGATTGTTTATGTGTAAGAGACAGCAGGCTGCGTCTGGTGTAAGGCAGGTGTCCAGGATATAACATGTTCCCAGTACTTCTGAATCGGAGGGCACTCCCACCAGAGGTGGAGAAGAGTACCACTTTCACCGCGGCATCTCCAACATGCATCAGAGTTATAGATACCCCAGACCTTAAGCCTAGATGGGGTATAATACCACTGGGTGTGAATCTTGTAAGCTGTTTCTTGCATTTTAGTGCTTAAGGAGCATTTGTGTGTAAAGGCAGCCGCCTTTCTCCATTGTTTATCTGAAATTGTTATTCTAAGATCTTTTTCCCAGATGGTTTTAAATTTATCCAATTTTTCATTCAGAGATTGAGGTATCCAGCCGTAGATCAAAGAGGTACCCCTTCTAAGTGGCTTTTGATCGAAACAGATTTTTTTCAAAATTTGATAGTGGTCTAAATTTCTTCTGTTTATTGTTTTGAATAAAATCATGTATCTGGAGGTATTCCCAAAAGGACATAGGAGATTGAGGTATCCAGCCGTAGATCAAAGAGGTACCCCTTCTAAGTGGCTTTTGATCGAAACAGATTTTTTTCAAAATTTGATAGTGGTCTAAATTTCTTCTGTTTATTGTTTTGAATAAAATCATGTATCTGGAGGTATTCCCAAAAGGACATAGGATTCTGTTGTATCATGTTTCTCAGCTCCTCATAATTTTTAATGTTCCCTTTTGACATGCAATGGGTGACTAGAAGCGGATGTTTGGAGTCGCTCAATGTAAGATTCTAATTGCCTTGCCCTGGGGGAAATCTGGATTATTGACAATCAAGGATAGAGGACCAGGGGAAGAAGAAAGTTGATGGGGGGTAGCAGTTTTGTGGAACATTTTTAGTGTCGCAGAGATAAGTGGATGACAGTGAAACACTTGGGGGTAATTCTTTGGGTTTGACCATGGGAGGAAATGGACAAGGGGGGGTTGACCCATTTTTTTCAAGTTTGACCCAGTCTTTGTTTTCCTGGTGGCAGTGCCAGTCCACTATTCTGGTTAAATGGGATGCAAAATAATATCCCATCCCACCCTGAATTTTAGGAGTGTGCAGGAGCTTTAGATTGATCCAAGGTCTTTTGTTAGCCCATAGAAAACCTCTTTGTTGCGATGTAAGATTTTGGAAAAAGGAGCTGGGTCTGTCAATCGGGAGGGCGTGGAATAGATACATTAATCTGGGTAATATCACCATTTTTAAGATAGCTGCTCTTCCAAACCATGAAAAATGTCTGGGATTCCATGTATTTAGGTCTTTCTGAATTTTGTGTAACAGAGATTTGTAGTTAAAAGTAAAGATTTGCTCTAATTTTGGGGTAAATTTGATGCCTAACTATTGAAGGGCTCACCTTTCCCATTTGTACGGACAATTTTTATATGTTAGGTCTGCAGTTTTGCTATTAAGTGAGAGATTCATGGCTTCCGATTTTTTGTGATTGATTTTAAAGTTAGCAATATATCTGAACAATTGGAACAGTTTATTTAAATTGGGTATGGAAATATGGGGCAGAGAAATTAAAAACAGGAGATCAACAGCATAGGCTGCAACCTTATATTCGCTGTTATCAAGAGTCCATGGATGTCAGATTGTAAATTAATCATTCTAATTAGTGGTTCTAGGGTGATGATAAATAGTATAGGGGAGAGTGGGCAGCCCTGTCTTGTCCCATTTCTAATTTGTAGAGGTTCTGAAAGTATGCTGTTAACTTTTATTCTGACGCTCGGGTTAGAGTATAATTTACTTATCCAGTTCAACATTCTGTTTCCGAAGCCTATGTGTTTGCAAGTGGCGGTCATATAGTCCCATGAAATTCTGTCAAAGGCCTTTTCGGCATCGGTTGACAGAAGCATGGTTTCTAATTTTTCTTGATGTGTTCTGTGGATTAAATGAAGGGCTTTGATAATGTTATCTCGGGCCTCTCGTCCCGGCATGAAACCCACTTGTTCTATACCGATGATTTTCTCTAGTAATAGTCTAATTCGGTTGGCTAGAATTTTTGCTAATATCTTAAGGTCCAAATTTAGTAATGAGATAGGCCTATAGTTTGCACAGACTGTTGGGTCTTTATCTTTCTAACGAATGATGGTGATGTGGGCTAATGATAAATCTTTGGGAGGGTCAGGGTCTTTGATGATAAGGTTAAGGGCTTTGGTAAGGGGTGGTTTAAACTGGATTCAAATGATTTATAGTATATCGACGTGAGCCCATCTGGTCCGGGGCTTTTGCCTGATTTTATATCCTTGATAGCTAAGGTAAATTCTTTGTTTGATATATTTTCATCTAGCAGAGGGATAATGTCGGGAGTTTACTATGTTCCAATACTCAATAATTCAATGATCTGGGGTCTATCTCCAATAGCGTCTTTGGGCTTGGGTTGATCTCGTAAGTTGTATAACTTTGTGTAGAAGCCGTGAAATATCTGGGTTATGGAATCTGAGTAATATATTGGGTTACCGTGTTTATCAAGAATGCAATGTATGTTCCCTGCGGTTTGTGAGTCTTTTAGGGCTCTCGCCAGGTGCTTGCTACCTTTGTCGCCAAATTCATAGTATATTGCTTTCCTGAGAAACAGTGACCGTTTTATCTTATGGTCAAGGATATTTTGTAATTCTTTTCTTTTGTCTGTCAACTTCTGTTCAGCTGCTTTAGAAAGAAACTGTTTATGTAAGGTTTCTAGTATGTTTATCCTGTTGATGATAAGTTCTCTGTTTTTCTCCCTTTCTTTTTTCTTCCTAGCTCCAAATTTAATCAGTTCTCCTCTCACTACACTTTTGTGAACTTCCCAAATTATCATTGGGGAGACCTCTGGGGTATTATTTATTTGAAAGTATTCCGTAATGTAAGCCTGTATGTGTTTGTAAATTTCAGGGTCAGTAAGGAGAGATGCATTTAGTTTCCAGTTAAAACATTTCTGGTGAGCTATATTGGCCTTAAACGAGACTGAAATTGGGGCATGGTCAGATAACCCAATTGAGCCAATTTCAGCTACTTTCACATCAAGTAGGTCTCTTTGGGTAATGAGTATATGATCTATCCTAGTATATCTCTTGTTACTGGTGGAGAAAAATGTAAAGTCCCTGGATGTTGGGTGTGAAGTCCTCCACGTGTCGATCAAAGTGAGGGACTTGAGCATTGATTTTATTTTCTTGAGAATTTTGTAAGCTATCTGTTTTCTCTGAAGATGTGTCCTGTAGAGGGTTGAGAGGTATATTAAAATCACCTCCTAGAATAATACAGCCTTTAGCGAAACTCTTATGTTCGTCTACAACATGTTGGCAGAAAGAAATGTTATATGTACTGGATTGTGAGTTAAAGCTCAATTGAGCATGGCTCATTAAGATTGTTTGTAGGGATGACTTCCCAATGCTTTATAAGCAATGATCCAATGGAGTCACTTTGTAAAGAGTAGAGTATCAGCGCCACCTTCTGATGTAAAGGTAGTTGGACGGACCTGCAAATGTTCAACCAGCCCTTAGCATAATAAATGTGAATATCAATAATGATCCCTGGTATGGGGTGTTTTATTCGGGGGTGTTATGAACCCCTGTGCTTCCATTTGCCATTGTTTCTTTCCTTTATAGTAAAGGGATTTGCTAGGCGTCGCTCTGCTCTGAGATGAGTTGAGAGCAATTGGTGGTGGTAGGCAAAAATCTTTGTACCATTCAGGCAGATCGATTAAGTTTATCTGCAGGTGTTCGCAGAATTGTGAGAGATCATCAGGGGTCCTCAATAAATATTGTCTGCCATTAAAAGTAGCCTGAACCGCAAATGGAAATTTCCATCTGTAGTTTATGCCCTTGGTTCTCATTGCCTCCAGTAAAGGTCTGACGGCGCGTCTCATGTTCAAGGTAATCGAGGAGAGGTCTTGAAATATTTGTATGGATGTCTCATTAAACATGATTTGATAGTTCTGTCTGGCTTTTTGGAGGATCTCTTCCTTTAGGGCGAAACTATTGAGACAGCAGATGATGTCTCTGGCAGGGGAGACATCCGGTGCTTTTGGTCGGAAAGCCCTGTGTGCTCTGTCATAGTCTATCAGTGATTCCGTAGGTCTCTCCAGCAGGTTGTTAAATATTGCGTTAAGTGCGGATTTCACCTGATCTGTGGGCGCTGACTCGGGGACCCCCCTCACCCTTAAAATGTTCCTCCTCCCCTTATTATCGAGGTCCTCAATGTGCCTATTGATTGAAATTAAACGTTGGGAGTGGGTGGGAGTTACATGCTCAAGTCTTTTAATGGCTTTTTCTCTAGTCTTCCCTGCCTTGTCACTCGCCGCCATTTGCTCTGTCAGGAAGTGGATCTCAGCCTTTAGGTCTGTAAATGCGGCTGAGAATGACCTCTTAATGTCTGCTGCAAACTCAGACATGTCTGCGTATGTTAAGGGTGTGCAGCCGATGTAGGGTCTCTTACCATCTCCTCCAATGCCGCTAATGAGGCTGTATCGAAATCCTGGTCCTCCTCATGGTCCGACTGCTCGGCGACAGATGCCATCTTAGGTCCCAGTGTGTGCCTCTTCTCCTTATGCTGGACTTTAAAGATGTCAGAGATGTTTCTGTTAGCTGAGAAGGTGGCAGAACGTGCTGGTGGGTGTGTGGTCCCGATTTGGTGATTCTGCCCATAGTTGGCTTTCATATAGATCGCGGTGTAGATGGAAAGTTTGAGCCATGTCCCGGAGCTTCTTCTTTACACGTCCATCTCCTTCGCTCGCCAAGCCACACCCTCCGCCAGATACTTTAAGGGCTGAGGAGAGATCTAGAGTCTAATAGATCCCAAATTAAAACAAAAAATATGCAACACTACCTATTTTTATCATAGAGGATATTTAAATTTCCCGTTATAGCAATAAAAATAATAGAGAAAAAAAAGATGAAAGGGACAGTGTAAAAATAAAATAAAAAGCCCACCCCAAAATACATTCTGCTGCGTCTCCTGAGTATGGGGAGAATTTTTTGGGAGCCTAGCCACGTATAGAACCCCACAAACCAATCTCCGCCTTCAGGCTTTCTAAGGGATTTTACTCCTCAGTTCCTATCACAGTTTCGGACGGCCTGAAATGTCAAGGTAGCACAAAAGCCCCCCAAATGACCCCATTTTGGAAAGTAGACACCCCAAGGTATTTGCTAAGAGGCATGGTGCATATTTTGCAGCTCTCATTTTTTTTGGAAAATGAAGAAATAAACGGAAATCTGGGCATTCCATGGCCTCAGAAACTGTGATAGGGAGTGAGGAGTAAAATCACCATTTTATGCCCTTAGAAAGCATGAAGGCGGTGCTTGGTTTCGGGGTGCTGTACGTGGCTAGACTGCCAAAAAAGTCTCACATATGTGCTATCTCCGTATTCAGAAGAAGCAGCAGAATACATTTTGGGGTGTAATTTTACATATATCCATGGCGTGTTCGAGCAACATATCATTTAGTGACAAATTTGTGAAAAAAAAACAAAAAAATTTGTAATTTTGTGGCAAAATATAAAATATTCCATGGACTCAACATGCCTCTCAGCAAATAGCTTGGGGTGTCTACTTTCCAAAATGGGGTCATTTGGGGGGTGTTGCTATCTGGGCATTTCATGGCCTCCGCAACTGAGATCGGTAGTGTGGGGTGAAGGCATACATTTTTGCCCTTAGAAATCCTAAAGGCGGTCATTGGTTTTCGGGGTTCCGTATGCGGATAGGCTCCCAAAAAGTATCACACATGGGGTGTCCCTGTACTCAGGAGAAGCCGCAGAATGTATTTTGGGGTGTAATTCCACATATACCCATGCCATGTGTGAGCAATATATCTTTTCAGGGACAACTTTGTATAATTGTTTTTTTTTTGTCATTTTTCAATCACTTGCGACAAAAAAATAAAATATTCCATGGACTCAGCATGCCTCTCAGCAAATAGCTTGGGGTGTCTACTTTGCAAAATTGGGTCATTTGGTTTCTTTTTGCTATCTGGAAATTTCATGGCCTCCGCAACTGTGATAGGTAGTGTGGGGTGAAGGCATAAATTTTTGCCCTTAGAAATCCTGAAGGAGGTGATTGGTTTTTGGGGTCCCGTATGCGGATAAGCTTCCAAAAAGTCTCACACATGGGGTATTTGTCGCCTTGCATGTGTTCACTTGAAGTGGACTGGTGAGAGTCTGACCCGGGTTTTGCCAGCCACCGTGGCAGAGCAGGTTCCGGCCCGGAGTTTCTGGTCCACCCAAATCCCTCTTTTGCTGCATTAAATGACGAGGAAGAGACCTCAGTGGTGCTTTGGTCTGACACTCAGTAGAACTACACTGAGAGAGCTACGCCTTGAGACTTGGTTGCTCTAAGGACTGCTAGAGAAAATGTTTGCATTTGTTTTGTTTGGTGTCAGGGACAAGCCCGACATTGTATAGAGAGGTATCCTGCTACCTGCCTATCTAGGCCAATATGATGCCTGAACACCCTATACCAATTGTCTATAAACCGCAAATTAAATGAAATGTCCACCAAACTAAAGTCCATCAATAAAAAGTGTACAAATGTCACCGTATCATGTTAATTTGCAGTTTCCACTATTATAGAAAATTGGTATAGGGTGTTCAAGCATCATAGTGGCAGGATCCACACTTATATATTTGAACAGCATATATATAAAATGTGTTTTGATTTTTAAAGTGAAGCGCTTTACTTATATTATTTAATTTATATGTTGGATCACATATCTATCGGAGTGTGGAAGCTGTGAGTGATTAACTAGTTTACAATTTTTTTTTATCATTTTTGAGTAATATTACTGTGTATAACCCCTAGCAACGCACAGTATCTTTTAGTATTTTTTATCAATGCCTACCCAGGGCACCCTGACAACATATATTTATATAACATTTTGAAGTACTTTCAAAGGAAATTCATCAAGCCATCAAAATCTACTAGTTAATGGCCAACTTTAGTTTTGGATATATTATTTCCTATGTCCTTCTGTACTGTCCTACCTCAAGTTTCAAGAAATGCTTTGAAAAGTAACCTCCAAATGTGAACCTACTTTCCTTCAGCGACAAGAAGGTATGAAACATCCTGGGGACTAGGAATATCCAATATAGAAGTATTGTATGCACATGACCCCTTCAGGTAATTATGGCCTCAGCTGGTGGACAAAACCAGGAACTCAAGCACAGAGATTCTTTAGATTATGTAGGTAAACAAATAAAACCAAAAGGCAGTGCATAGGACAACAAAAGTGAAGTAGGGTTGTTCCAAGAAAGATTTATGTTCCACAGCTGACTGCCTGTTCATTATTATCTTGTCAGTGATAACATATTGCAACAGATACATTTGTAATGCTAATGTAGTTTTATCGTAAAAATGCTATTTCCAATTCACATATGATTTCTGTTTTCACTATTTACCTATCCTTCCTGACATCCATAACACAATATGGTTATATAAAAACCTGTATATCATTTATGAGCACACAGCTCTTTTATGGAAGGGTTGTAATTAAGTACTTGAGGAAAAACATTACTGAAAGAGTCTGAAGTAAATGTGCATATTGATTTGTGTACTGAAGTGAAACATTTAGATCACTGTAAGCACACATCTAAAAATTCAGAATACAATTTGCATCAAGCTTTCAGTAGCAAATTATTCAAGGTTCCAATTTTTTATGTATGCAATGTAAAGATTTAGCAACCAGTCCTGATATATGGACAAGTCCTTTAATTTGAACAGGTCAGGCAGTTTATAGCAGAACTCGAGTAAAAAAAAAAAAAAAAAGAATAGCCCATTAAAAAGATAAAATAAAATATGTATTCTGGACCTGTCCTACATTGGAGATGAGCTTGGGTGTCTTTCATCCTCCGAACGCATCTCTATCTGAAGTTTCACTTTGAGCTATTTTCAAATCCAACCAGCTTCCTGCACTGCAGTACCTGTAAACGAAAGCCTCGTACACACGGTGCAACGGTTGTACAACCAAACGCCCAACTTTGGACCAAGTTGGATGTTGGCTGTTGTGTCTCACGTACTGACACGCACTAAGCGATGGTACAACCAAGCCTAACATAGTGACGTGTTACGAGCGTATAACGAGGAAGTTCAGGTGCATGTGATTTGTGAATTTGGAACGTAGGTTTCTCAGAATGGACACTTCTGGGCGTTCCTGACTTCTGAGCATGCCTGTTTTGCACATACAACTTTGTTGGACCGACTTCTCTGTACACTAGGTACAGCAGTTGTACAACCAAAGTTTTCTAGTCTGCTCATCCAACTTCTGTTGTACAACCGGTGTACGATGGTTGTTGTAATCGCGCATACTAACAGTCAGGTGATCGTACAACAAGCTAGTTGTACGACCGTTGTTGTACAACCGTTGTACCGTGTGTACAGGGCTTTAGAGTAGGATCCTGGTGATGTCAGTGCCCATATTTAGAAAAAACACAGAAAGAAAGAAAATGGGATTTTTAGGTGTTGAATCCTACTCACAGAATTAACCTTATAAACACATACATTTATAAAAACAACAACTTTTTTTACATAATTGTATTTAATCGTTTCACCCCCACAAGGATTTCCCACTGTAGGACCAGAGCAATTTTTGTGATTCGGTACTGTGTGGCTTTAACTGACAATTGCGTGGTCGTGTGACATTGTACCCATCCTTTTTTTCCCACAAATAGAGCTTTCTTATGGTGGTATTTGATCACCTCTGCGTCATTTCTGATCCACCGCTATAAACAAAAAAAGAGCAACAATTTTGCAAAAAAAACCCCAATATTTATTACTTTTTGCTAAAATTCAAATCCAAAAAAAAATGATAAAAAAACAGGCACCCCCTGTCTCTTGTTCATAAATACACCTTGATACTGTACAAGTAGAGTTATTACTGCTTAGTGTTTTTAAACCAGATATGGATATGGAGAATTTTACAACATTACTGGATACTGCAAGCTATGAAAAAAAACCAATTGGGACTTTTAGAGGGAAAAACTCCAAAAAAGTATCATAAAATATGTCATTTTATTTAGAAATGTTAAAACAGAGACTAAGGTTTGAAGAAGAGGTCACACAATAAAATTAATGTAGGTACCTATATGCAATGCTGGATGATACAAAGTAACACACATGAAGGCGGGATATAACCACAAAGCTCTGTCGGTTGGAATGTGTTTCAAGTAAATGATAAAAACTCTTCCTCAGGGGTGAGTGGCTATACTGTTAATGATATTATCATCATTTTTAAAGTTGAGCGAACACCTGGATGTTCGGGTTCGGTGGGTTTGGCCGAACTTTCCGGAAACATTCGGGTTCGGTACTGAACGTTATCCGAACTTTACCCCGGACCCCGAACCCCACAGAATTCAATAGGGACCCAAACTTTTCGGCACAAAAATGACTGTAAAAAAGTCCTGGAAAGTGCTAGAGGGCTGCAAAAGGAAGAAAAATGGGAGCTGTTATTAGATCTGCAATCTGTCCCTTAAAGCAGTAGTAATATCTACCTAGTCCAGTACCAGATTGTTCTGTAATCAGATTGTTCTGTAATGCAGGATGAGAGATCATTCTGTAATCAGATCGTTCTGTAATGCAGGACGAGAGATTGTTCTGTAATCAGATCGTTCTGTAATGCAGGATGAGATGTTATAGATCAACAATCTGTCCCTCAAAGTAGTAGTAGTAATCGCTACCTAGTTATTATCACTGCAATCTGTCCCTCACAATCTTTCCCTCACAGCGCCAGCAGCATCCTCTCCCTACACTAACCTGAGAGTATGTGACATGCAGCACTGTGACTCCAGCCTCATATAGAGGCTGGGTCACATGATGCACTGGCCAATCACAGCCATGCCATTAGTAGGCATAGCTGTGATGGCTTCTAGGGAAAACCAGTGAAACGCTTGTTGATTGGCTGCCCTGCAGCTATTCAACATGCGTGATAAAATACCAGAACCCAGAAACCCGAACCCGAACGTTTTCTCGTTCGGGACACGGACACCTGAAAGTTCGGTGCGAACCCGAACGTTACAGTTCGGGTTCGCTCAACTCTAATCATTTTGAAGAAAACATTGCACCTAGAGACCTCATTAATAGAGTTGAGCGAACCCGGACTGTAAAGTTCGGATCCGTACAGGACTTTAGGGTGTCCGTGCCCCCAACCCGATCCCGGACATTTCAAAAAAAGTCCGGGATCGGGTTCAGTATTCGGGTATTGTGCGTGCCTTTTCTATAGCTGCAAGGACACCAATCAACAAGCGTTTTATTATCATCTCATCCTCCATTACAGACAGGTTCCTGGCGGTGCTGTGAGGGGAAAGCTTAGTGTTCTAAAACCATCTGATACTGGACTAGGTACAGTTTACTAGTGCTGTGAGGGATAGATTACCGATCTAATGTCATCTCTTCCTCCATTACAGACAGGTTCCTGGCGGTGCTGTGAGGGGAAAGCTTAGCATTCTAAAACCATCTGATACCGAATTAGGAACTGTTTACTAGTGCTGTGAGGGACAGATTATTGTTCTAAAATCATCTCCTAGTTATATAGGGAGAGGTTCCTGCTGGTGCTGTGAGGGACAGATTATTGTTCTAAAATCATTTCTTAGTTCTATAGTGAGAGGTTCCTGCTGGTGCTGTGAGAGACAGATTAGTGTTATAAAATCATCTCCTAGTTCTATAGGGAGAGGTTCCTGCTGGTGCTGTGAGGGACAGATTATTGTTCTAAAATCATCTCCTAGCTCTATAGGTAGAGGTTCCTTCTAGTGCTGTAAGGGACAGATTATTGTTCTAACATCATCACATACTGCTAGAAGGAGAGGTTCCTGCTGGTGCTGTGAGGGACAGATTATTGTTCTAAAATCATCACATACTGCTAGAGGGAGAGGTTCCTGCTGGTGCTGTGAGGGAAATATTATTGTTATAAAATCATCACATACTGCTAGAGGAAGAGGTTTCTGCTGCTCCTGTCAGGGACAGATTATTGTTCTAAAATCATCTCCTAGTGCTATAGGGAGAGGTTCCTGCTGGTGCTGTGAGGGACAGATTATTGTTCTAAAACCATCACATACTGCTATAGGGAGAGGTTCCTGCTGCTCCTGTGAGGGACAGATTATTGTTCTAAAATCATATCATACTGGTGTAGGGAAAGGTTCCTGCTGTTGGTGTGAGCGGTGCATTTCTTGCACAAAAATAAAAAGTGCGTCTACGTTGTTGTTGTTTTTCCAAAAAAAATAATAATTTAGTATTCTTTTTTTTGTATTAATAAATAGTGCTACATAGTACATTTGCAGCCAGAATGAGGAGAGTGTCAAATAAGGGACATGGTCCTGGTGCGCCTGGTGCTGCTGGTGTTGGTGGTGTTGGTGAAGTTCTTGTTGCAAGGAGAGGACATGGTCGATTTGTGCCAGCTACACGCACAAGTGAAACACCTTCTTCAGGTGTGAGTAGCCGACAGAACCTTCAACGTTATATGGTAGGCCCGAATGCCGCTCAACGAATGGTGAGGCCAGAACAAGTACAGGCGATAGTAGATTGGGTGACTGACAATGCCTCCAGTTCCTTCACATTGTCTCCCACCCGGGCCCTTGATAAAAGCTCAGAGTTGGCACCTGAACCCCAAGGCCATCTGTCTATCACCTCAGCCCCTTGTAAATCAGCCAAGCAGTCTGAGCCCCAAGTCATGCAACAGTCTCTTATGCTTTTTGATGTCCTAGTGTGCTTTCCGTGGGCCATCCACATAGCCCTGCCCCAGAAGTGGAAGACTATGAGTGCACCTATGCCCAACCACTTCTGTTGCAGGATGAGGACATGAAAGCACCAGTGCAGCACGTCTCTGATTATGACGCACACAGGTGCCAACTGCTGCAGCTTTCCACAGTGTGCAGACTGACAAGGAAGGCAGTGGTGAAGGGTGGGTGGAAGATGATGTGAAGGAGGATGATGAGGTCCTAGACCCCACATGGAATGAGGGTCATGCGAGTGACTTGTGCAGTTTGGAGGAAGAGGTGGTGGTCGCACAGAGGCACCATCACAGCAAAAGAGGAAGCAGGTTGCAAAAGCGGAGAAAGCGTCCCCTAGACAGTACGCCTGCTACTACCCAATGCACCCAGGGACCTAGCACACCAAAGGCAGCTCAAAGGAGTTCCCCGTCGTGGCAGTTCTTCAGACAATGTGCTGACGACAAGACACGAGTGGTTTGCATGCTGTGCAATGAGAGCCTGAAGCGAGGCATAAATGTTCTAAATACAAGAGTGTCACTGCCTCAGATGACGTCAGAGTGACGAAACGCATAAGACGTGGCCTGTACGTTCTTACGTCACATCCGGTTTAGCGGTTCCGCACAGTGGAACGCATAGCGAGCGGGAAGGAAGGGGATCCTACCTTCCTCAAGCAGGTAGATCCTGCTGAGCTATTTGCAGCCTATACCTGTGATCGTTTTCAATTTTATTTGTTTGTTTACCCCTTGAGTTTATCCCCCCAATAAACCTGAGTTTTAACATACTACACTATCGAGGATCCCTCTTTGCTTTATCCCCTACCTGCATTGGAGATTGAAGGAGCGGAGGAACGCCGGATGGTCCCTCCAGGGACCAACACTGAGACAGAGGATTGAAGGTTGACGGAGATACACCTGGACCTAAGGAGAGTGGCCCAAAGACCCCATTTACCAAAGCGGGTACCCCTGCAGGGGTAGGAATGATCTGGTAAGTGTGGGCACATACGGGGGAGCACGAGTGGATGTCACCTCTCCTCTAAACAGTGTGGATATAGGAAGAGCACAAGAGTCACTTTATTGCACATTGGAATATCTACGTTACTGTATTGCACAGTGAATCTTCAACTTCATCTTATTGTCATTTATTACATTTTGGACCATCAACGTTATTTTACTGCACAGCGGATTACTATTATATATATATTTTTTTTTTTACTCATTAGACTGCCAGCGGTCATAATCATCATCTTTCAGATTTACACAGTTTGGCACACCAGCACCTTATTTGCACATTTACGGATTTTTTACGGACATTCACGGACATTTACGGACTATCAAGTTGAAATAATTCCTACCATTTTTTAGCACAAGTCACTTTACACATATAATCTCTGAATAACCCTTTCCCCACTTACATCAAGATAGCCTTTCATGTTATAAATACCACTTTTTGAATTTCTAATTTTTACGGACATTTACGGACTTTTACGGATTACTGTTTCTTATCATTTATAATACTGCACCTTTGGATACATTTGTTTTTAAGAAAGTTTTTTCATGTTTTACAGCTATCAGAATTCTTGTATGTGCTTATAGCAGTAGATCACACTGAGGTTACAACACCCCTTATCTACTTCCAACCATCTGAGTGCACACTGCATAGACAGCACCATTCCTGTGTTGTACATTATAAATGTTCTAAACCTGAGCACAACCTGCATGACCAGGCATCTAAATTCAAAGCACTTGCTGCAGTGGAATCAGTACCTCAAAATCCAAGAAAGGTCTCGGCCTCCTCCTGCTTCCTCTTCTGCTGCTGCCTCGGCCTCTTCCTCCACCTCTACAGTGCCAGTGTCACCTGCCACCCAGCAAACAGAAGATGTGACAGCAACGCCACCATGTCTGTCACCATCCCCAAGCATTTCCACACGTTCCCATGGAAGCTTACAGCTCTCCAACTCCCAAATACTGGAGAGAAAGAGGAAGTACCCCCCTACCCACCCACGATCCCTGGCCCTGAATGCCAGCATTTCAAAATTCCTGGCCTTTGAAATGCTGTCATTTCATCTGGTGGACACGGACAGTTTTAAAAACCTGATGGCGGTGGCTGTCCCACAGTACGTGGTTCCCAGCCGACACTACTTTTCCAGGCGAGCCATTCCTTCCTGCACAAACAAGTCAGGGATGAGATCAAGTGTGCACTGCGCAACGCCAACAGTGGCAAGGTCCACATAACCACTGATAAGTAGACCAGTAAGCACAGGCAGGGACACTATATCTCGCTAACTGCACACTGGGCAAATGTAGTGGCGGTTGGGCCTGAGGCCGCTAGCTGTTTGGCACATGTCCTTCCGCCACCGAGGATTGCTCTTTGCCTCCTGTTGCCTCCTCCTCCTACTGCACTTCTTCCTCCTCCTCTACCACCTCCTCATCCGCTCAGCGTAACACCTTCACCACCAACTTCAGCACATCCAGGGGGGAAACGACAGCAGGCTGTTTTAAAACTGATATGTTTGGGGGATAAACCCCACACTGTGCAGCAGCTGAGGACAGGCATTGAACAACAGACCGATGAGTAGTTGTTGCCACTGAGCCTCAAGCATGGCCTGGTGGCGTGCGATAATGGGTGAAATCTCGTAGCAGCTCTGGGCCTAGCCGGTTTGATGCACATTCCTTGCCTGGCACATGTGCTGAATTTGGTGGTGCAGAAATTTCTAAAAAACTACCCGGATATGTCCGAGCTGCTGCAGAAAGTGCGGGCCGTCTGTGCGTGCTTTTGGCGTTCTCACCCTGCTGCTGCTTGCCTGTCTGCACTGCAGCGGAACTTCGGCCTTCCTGCACACCGCCTCCTATGCGACGTGCCCACAAGGTGGAACTCCACCATGCACATGCTGGAGAGACTGTGTGAGCAGCAGCAGGCAATAGTGGAGTTTCAACTGTAGCACGCACGGGTCAGTCACTCTGCGGAACAGCACCACTTCACCACCAACGAGTGGGCCTCCATGCGAGACCTGTGTACCATATTGCGGTGTTTCGAGTACTCCACCAACATGGCCAGTGCCGATGACGCTGTTCTCAATGTTACTATCCCACTTCTATGTCTCCTTGAAAAAACACTTTGGGCGATGATGGAAGAGGATTTGGCACAGGAGGAAGAGGAACAGGAAGAGGGATCATTTCCACGGATATCAGGCCAGTTATTTACAAGTGACTCGGAGGGTGGATTCCTGCACCAGCATAGGCCAAGTAAAAAATTTTCAAGCCAGGGCACAGTTCTGGAGGATGAGGAGGACGAGGAAGATGATGAGGAGGAGGAGGAACCGTGTTCACAGGAGGGTGGCACCCAACGCAGCTCCTGGGCATCACTGGAGCATGGCTGGGGGGTTACGGAGGACACAGATGATACACAGAGGACAGCTTGTCTTTGCCCCTGGGAAGCCTGGCACACATGAGTGACTACATGCTGCAGTGCCTGCTCAATGACAGCCGAGTTTCCCACATTTTAACTTGTGCCGATTACTGGGTTGTCACCCCGCTGGATCCCCGTTACAAGGACAACATGCCGTCCATAATTCCCTCACTGGAGCATGATGGGAAGATGCGCGACTACTAGCTCACGCTGCTAGACGCGCTGCTGAGGGCATTCCCAAATGACACAGGGGGCTCTGTGGAAGGAGGAAGAGGTCACCAATGCAGCTGTGGCACTGCCAGCACCTCAGAAGGCAGAGTTAGCATGGCCGAAATGTGGAAAAGCTTTGTCAGCAGCACGCCACAACAAGCAGCACCACCAGCTGATAGGCAACGTCTTAGCAGGAGGCAACATTTCAGCAACATGGTGGAACAGTATGTGTGCACACGCCTATATGTACTGACTGATGGGTCTGCCCCATTCAACTTCTGGGTCTCCAAATTGGGCACATGGCCTGAGCGTGCCCTTTAAGCCTTGGAGGTGCTGGCCTGCCCTGCAGCCAGTGTATTGTCTGAACGTGTGTTTAGCATGGCAGGGGGCGTTATCACAGACAAGTGTAGCCGCCTGTGCACAGCCAACGTGGACAAGCTAACGTTTATTAAAATGAACCAATATTGTGGGGGCTACCCCAATTAGAAAAAAAAACCAAACAAACAAAAAACAGTGTTGGCTACCTCCTCCTCCTCCACCACCGCCACTTCCACCTACACTGCCACGGTCACGGCCTAGTCAACCTCTAGGCTCCCACTCCACATCCACCTCCCATTTTTATTTGTTTTATGTGATTTTAAGTTATTTCCCTATCCACATTTGTTTTGCAGGGCACTTGTCCTACTTTTACCCCCATTTTGCAGCCCTCTAGCCCTTTCCAGGACTTTTTTACAGCCATTTTTGTGCCCAAAAGTTCGGGTCACCATTGACTTCAATGGGGTTCGGGGTCAAGTTCGGGTCAAGTTTGGTATCGAACCCGAACTTTTCCGCCAAGTTCGGCCCAACCAGACAAACCCAAACATCCAGGTGTCCGCTCAACTCTACTCATTAATTAAAAATGTTACATCCATAAAAGAATTCAGGCTGCTTGCCGTTCATCAGTGTCCACAGGAGAGAAGAGTGGATGGCACCCGCCCGTCTCAGTCACAAAGATCACCGCACCTGACCCAAGGAAGGTCACACCCAAGAGGCCATTTAAAGATCATTCAAAGAGTTCTATACCATCCAATGCCTGTAGAAAAAGGGATTGGTGACTCCAGATAAAAACTCAATTGGATGTAATGGATAGAAATTGCAAAATATCCAGCACTCTAAAAAGAGATGCGAATGTTCCCCCAGTCTTTCAAAAGGATGACCTTCCTTTGGGTCAGGTGACTGAGAGGGGCAGGTGCCATCCACTCCTCTCTCCTGTGGACACTGATGGACGCTGATAAATGGCAAGCAGCCTGAATTCTTTTATGGATATAACATGAGGTCTCTAGGTGCAATGCTTTCTTCAAAATGATGAAAATATCACTAACAGTATAGGCACTCACCCCTGAGGAAGAGTTTTTATCATTTACTTGAAATGCATTGGGTATACTCTGCTTCCAACAGACAGAGCTTTGTGGTTATATCCAGCCTTCATGTTTGTTACTTTGTATCATCCAGCATTGCATATATGTACCCGCATCCATTTTATTGTGTGACCTCTTCTTCAAACCTTAGTCTCTGTTTTAACATTTCTAAATAAAATTACATATTTAATGATACTTTTTTGGAGTTTTTTCCCTCTAAAAGTCCCAATTTGGGTTTTTTTGTAGCTTGACACTGTACAGGTACACCAGCTCATTGCGGGAAATACATGTTTGTTTGTTAATGTTAGTTGAATGGTGTCAAAAAAAGATGAAGCCTGCAGAAATCCTCATGTAGGCGTACAATCTTTACCAAGCTTCTTCATGCAGAATTAAGGCCAGAGAAAAATTAGGTAATTGGCTTTGCTCAGAGATGGCCCAATAACAAGACTGTTAGGAATAGTCCCTCCAGCTGGTGGCGCTGTGGCTCTGGGGTCCATGGGCTGCAGTTACGGTATCCACCAGTGGGTGTCAGTAAGGGCTCACCTGTTGATGGTTCCTGGATTCATGGGCTGCAGTTCCAGTGTCTACCAGTGGGTGTCTCCCAGCAATCAGAGGCTCATGAGTCACCACCTGATGCTCGTTACAGGAAGGATATATAAACCTTGTCTACCATATGCTTAGTGCCTTGGTGTTTGCTCTCCATGTGCCTCTGAATCCTGTATCTGGAATCCTGAATCTGGTATCCTGTATCCTGTATCTTGAACCCTGAATCTTGAATCTGCTCTTGGACCCCTGTCTTCAACCTGATCTCTCCCCAGCCTGGCTTAAGTTTACGGTTTGGACATTTCCCTATACATGTTTAAGTAGTTTCACTATTTCTGTTCTTTTGGTTGGTTACACTGTTTGTTATATTAGATGTGCGTTTAGATCACTATTTACTTATCTTATAAATAAATCATTTTATTCACTTACGCTTGTGTCTGGCATTCTCTGTGCAGTTCACACATTTCTGGTCACACCAGTTGTGACATAAGACCAAGGCCAGTCCTGACCAGAAGTGACTGCACCATCTTGGTTTTGGTAACAACATGCATCCGGAGAAGGTTGTTTATTTTCCTCTGCTGGTGACAGAGGATCATGATTATTGCCGCCAAATGTTGAAGGAGTGGACTAGTGAACAGCTTTTGGAATGTATACGTCTGGCTCATGTCCTAGTTGATCAGGGCAGTATGTTGTTTGGCGATGTTCAGCCTTTGATTCAGGTGTGTGCAGAGTTGGCTTTGTCCAGCATTCCTAAGGGCAGTAATGATTTTTCCCCTCCCTTCAGCAAGGCTCAGGTAGAATCGCTGGTATGGTTACTTGAAGATGACTCAGCTTATTTCTTTGAGCATTATTCAGCATGCCCTAGACAGGTGTTAATTGAGTGCATTAACGCAGTGCAGGCTCTTGTCAGACAGACTGCATGTACACCAAATTTTGTTCAACCTATACTACAGGCATGTTCAGATATATTATACTCAGCCCTAGTCAGCTTGCACCAACCAATTCCTGTGACTAGAGACCTACCTGCTCAAAGTTCCTTCTCTCCTTCAACTACAGCAGTGGTTCTCAACTCCAGTCCTCGGGACCCACCAACAGGCCAGATTTTAAGTATTACCTTGGGGAGATGCAGACTAGAATACTGCAATCACTGAGCAGTAAATGATATCACCTGTGATATATTTCAGTTATCCTGCAAACCTGGCCTGTTGGGGGGTCCCGAGGACCGGAGTTGAGAGCCACTGCTGTAGTTGAACTACAGCAACCACAGTCCAATATACTCTGCTACCTACCAAATATCTGTACCCCGTTTCCACCTGCTGCACTTACCCTGCATTTAACCCACCAACCTCTTCTCCGCTGCCTGCAACAATTCCACAAATATCCCCCTAATTGACCACTCCCTCCTTACCATACTCCAGCCATACTCTTCCATCAGCTGCACCCCCTACTTACAGCCCTGTAGTCACTTACAGAACTCCAGTGGTAAAACCTAAGAAGAAACTGAAGTTTTTCCCAACCCGCACTATCCAGCCTGTATCCTATACAATACTGCCTCCACACCAACTGCTCTGTCCCAGTCTGCCTCTACTCCCACTGATCTGTTCCAGTCTGCTTCCACACTGACCGATCTGCTCCAGTCTGCCCCCACACCAGCCAATCTACTCCAGTTTGCCTCCACACTAGCCAATCTGTTCCAGCCTGCCTCCACACCAGCTGATCTGTTTCAGTCTGCCTCCACACCAGTCAATCTGTTCCAGCTTGCCTCCACACAGCCGATCTGTTCCTGTATGCCTCCATTCCAGCCAACCTACTCAAGCCTGCCTCAACACCAGCCAATTTGCTCTGGTCTGCCTCCACACCAGCCGATCTGTTCCAGCCTGCTTCTACACCAACCGATCTGTTACAGTCTGCCGCCACACCAGCCAATCTGCCCTAGTCTACCTTCACAATTGCTGATAAGGTTTGGCCTGCTTCTGACAGACCTAAACATGCTATCCAGCCTGCTGATCCTGTGCCCGCAGTCCAGCCTGCTGATCTTGTGCCCACTGTCCAGCCTGCTGATCCTGTGCCCACTGTCCAGTCTGATGATCCGGTGTCCGTTGACCAGTCTGATGATCCGGTGCCCTCTGCTCAGTCTGATGATCCAGTGCCTGCTGCCCCATGCCCACTGTCCAGTCTGATGATCCAGTGGCCGCTGTCCAGTCTGATGATCCGGTGCCCGCTGTCCAGTCTGATGATCCGGTGCCCGTTGTCCAGTCTAATGATCTGGTGCCCACTGTCCAGTCTCACGATCCAGTGCCCGCCGTCCAGTCTGATGTGCTTCTGCCCGCTGCTCAGCCTGATCAGTTCGATGGTAAAGGCTGCGAGTTCACCTGTTAATGGGTCGGAAAGCTTTGAACCTTCATGTGCCTTATATGGGTTGTCTGCTTGGCCTAAGATTCAGTTGACGGTTGCTTCAGTAGAGTCCGTCTGGCAGTGTGTTGCTCCTATGGCACCCGAGAATGGTGGTTTAGACATAACATGGATGACTAATGGCTGCATTTGCCTTCATGGCCCTGGTCATGGTAAGCTCCTAGGGAATGGCGGAGTATGATCTGTGCCCTGCCATGATCTGGGAGCGACTGCCACAGCTTCAGGTGTACTAGGGGACCCAGGTTGGGTAACCGATGACTCGGAGAGGCCTAATGGGTTTTTGATGCGTAGTGCAAGTCCTGGAGACCAGGCAAGCTATTCAGTCATGACAGGACACATCGGTGCCTGTATTCCAATACTGTCACATGACCCCAGGGCTAAGTTTGAAGGTAACCCATGTGACCCCAGCATTGGGCTATCTACTGTTTTGAGGGACTCAAAGTGGTGAATGTGTTACATCCCAGGGAATCCAGCCAGCAGGACACCCAGCCAGTGGTCTGACCCCCCGGCAGTGGGACATTCAGCCAGTTGCATAATCCAGGTGGGGGGAAACGTTACCTTCCGATGGATCTTGGTGGTAGGGCATCTTGCTGGAGAACCAGGCCTTCTTCAGCTTTCGAGAAAGTCTTCGGTGGACTTATGTAGCAGAGAACTATTTCTTATGGACTGGTTCCGCTACTGCTGTTTGGAGCGTCCTGAGGCCGCTCCTTAGAGGGGGGGTACTGTCAGGAATAGTCCCTCCAGCTGGTGGTGCTGTGGCTCAGGGGTCCATGGGCTGCAGTTCCGGTATCCACCAACGGGTGTCAGTAAGGGCTCACCTGTTGATGGCTCCTGGATCCATGGGCTGCAGTTCCAGTGTCCACCAGAGGGTGTCTCCCAGCAATCAAAGGCTCATGAGTCACCACCTGATGCTTGTTACAGGAAAGTAACTTGTTAAATCCTGAATCTGGTATCCTGTATCCTTAACCCTGAATCTGCTCCTGGACCCCTGTCTTCAGCCTGATCTCTCCCCATCATTCCCCGGCGTCCGTTCCTGTTCCTGTCTTGCCCTGCTCCCTGTTCCCTCTGACTGATCTCCGATGCATGACCCTGGCCTGGCTTAAGTTTACAGTTTGGACATTTCCTTTTACATGTTTAAGTAGTTTCACTATTTCTGTTGTTTTGGTTGCTTACACTGTTTGTTATATTAGATGTGCGTTTAGATCACTATTTACTTATCTTACAAATAAATAATTTTATTCACTTACGCTTGTGTCTGGTATTCTCTGTGCAGTTCACACATTTCTGGTCACACCAGTTGTGACAAAGACTGGCTAAACTCAATTGAATTTTTTTTTTTTTTTTTTTGCAGGTACAGCTGTTTATGTACAGTATACAGTATCTCACAAACGTGAGTACATCCCTCACAATTTTGTAAATATTTTATTATATCTTTTATGTGACAACACTGAAGAAATTACACTTTGCTACAATGTAAGGTAGTGAGTGTACAGCTTGTATAACAGTGTAAATTTGCTGCCCCCTCAAAATAACTCACAGTCATTAATCTCTAAACCGCTGGTAAGAAAAGTGAGTATACCCCTAAGTGAAAATGTTCATATTGGGCCCAATTAGCCATTTTCCCTCCCCGGTGTCATGTTAGTGTTCCAAGGTCTCAGGTGTAAATGGGGAGCAGGTGTGTTGCATTTGGTGTTATCAATCTCAATTTCTCATACTGGTCACTGGAGGTTCAACATGGCACCTCATGGCAAAAAACTCTCTCAGGATCTGAAAAAAAAAATTGTTGCTCTACATAAAGATGGCATAGGCTATGAGAAGATTGCCAAGACCCTGAAACTGAATTGCAGCATGGTGGCCAAGACCATACAGCAGTTTAACAGGATGGGTTCCACTCAGAACAGGCCTCGCCGTGGTCGACCAAAGAGGTTGAGTGCACATGCTCAGTGTCATATCCAGAGGTTGTTCTTGGGAAATAGATGTATGAGTGCTGCCAGCATTGCTGCAAAGGTTGAAGGGGTGGGGGGGTCAGCCTGTCAGTGCTCAGACCATACGCCACGCACTGCATCAAATTGGTCTGTGTGGCTGTCATCCCAGGAAGAAGCCTCTTGTAAAGATGATGCACAAGAAAGCCCGCAAACCGTTTGCTGAAGACAAGCAGACTAAGGCCATGGATTACCGGAACCATGTCCTGTGATCTGATGAGACCAAGATAAACTTATTTGGTTCAGATGGTGTCAAGCGTGTGTGGCAGCAACCAGGTGAGGAGTACAAAGACAAGTGTGTCTTGCCAACAGTCAAGCATGGTGGTGGGAGTGTCATGGTCTGGGGCTGCATGAGTGCTGCCGGCACTGGAGTGCTACAGTTCATTGAGGGAACCATGAATACCAACATGTACTGTGACATACTGAAGCAGAGCATGATCCCCTTCGGAGACTGGGCCACAGGGCAGTATTCCAATATGATAATGACCCCAAACACACCTCCAAGATGACCACTGCTTTGCTAAAGAAGCTGAGGGTAAAGGTGATGGACTGGCCAAGCATGTCCCCAGAACTAAACCCTATTGAGCATCTGTGGGGCAGCCTCAAATGGAAAGTGGAGGAGTGCAAGGTCTCTAACATCCAGCAGCTCCCTGATGTCATCATGGAGGAGTGGAAGAGGACTCCAGTGGCAACCTGTGAAGCTCTGGTGAACTCCATGCCCAAGGGGGTTAAGGCAGTACTGGAAAATAATGGTAGCCACACAAAATATTGACACTTTGGGCCCAATTTGGACATTTTCATTTAGGGGTATACTCACTTTTGTTGCCAGCGGTTTAGACATTAATGGCTGTGTGTTAAGTTATTTTGAGGGGACAGCAAATTTACACTGTTATACAAGCTGTACACTCACTACTTTACATTGTAGCAAAGTGTAATTTCTTCAGTGTTGTCACATGAAAAAATATAATATTTCTCTATATGACAGGAGTTTAGCTTTAACTGTAATGACAATTTTTTTAAAAAAAGCAAAAGTTTTGCTTAAAGCTTGAACCTGTAAGAAGTACTCTCTGGGATCGTAGGACCCAGTAGTGTGTAGGTGTTAAATACTGTGAACCTACTCTTTGTACCATTTATGGACAGAAAAAGTCCAGGTTATATTACTACTATATGTTGTAATAAGTTGGCTCTTTTTAGTTCAGACAAACATGTGTATTGTATGGTTATCCTACACACATTGGTTTAGATAATGTACTTTCATACAATTTATCCAACACCAGTAAGCAAAAATGATACCCGTATATTTACTATATGTTCTCAGATATATGTAAAGCTATATAATTTGCGACAAAAAGTGCAAAAGTATGTCTGCTGCATTTTTGCAAACCTCTTTTAGACAGGAGGAATTTTGTTTAGTGGGATTACATTAATGGAAATTGTGACTGTCATAGATTACTTTGCTGGACGATGCAAAGTACATTACATCACTTTATGTTGCTTTGCTGGACGATGCATTACACATTATGTGAAATTAAAAACAGTTTTATTGTATTTATTTTTATTTTAATGCAATTTTTTTTTACATTTACAACTTTGGGAATTAAATGGAAGCTCACTTTATTGTAAAGAAAGCTTCCAGATTCCACACTAAGTGAGCCTCATTTTACATCCACATCTTTCCTTAGGGCAGAGACCCTTTGTCTCTTAACATTGGGACATGGTGCCTGGCAAGGGGGGATGCTTTGTAACTCCTCTCTTTGATAGGTACCCCCAATGTTGAAAAGCATGTGGTCTAGTCTGGTGCAGGAAAGGGAGGATGTACCCTCTCTATTTGTTCTGTTTACTGTTATCACCAGGAGTAAGGGTCAACGAAAACCCCACATTTTGGGTTGTCACCAGAGCAGGAATAGAGGGGAAATCTTCCAATGGGGACACTAGTTTCAGTGACCCTGGCAACAAAACAGGGTTTCTGAAGTTTGGAGGGAGTCTTGGGAATACCTTGGAATACAGATGACAAACAAACCTGACAGTGGTTATAATCCTCCCTTACTTTACAAAATGAAAAATAAAAATGCTGCCTTTAGTTATGACAGTACACACTATATTGAAAAACAGGAAAAAAACAATGTGGAATTCCACCCTAATATTCCACCCAGATCTTTACCCTGGGGGCCAGGAAAGAGAAAGTATTGAGCTTGTATCCACCTCCCCTTATTGTACTAAACCAGGCCACATGCCTTACAACATTGGAAAAGCTTAAGGGACAAGGGCCAATGCCCAAAAAATAGGATGTGTGGGGGTAATATGGTTAGGACTAATGGTGGATAGGTTTATAATCCATCCTTTAATTACAAAAGTCCTTTAATGATAATACAATAAAATAGATAAAGAAAGAGGATATACATGTCCCCAATATAATCCAGCATCAATCATGATGGCCAGTAATGTAAATCACCTGGGATCCCCAGCACTGTGTTTACATTGCAGCAGCTGCAAATCCAGGTGGGTGAAAGGTTGCACAATTTCAGCAAATCAGCGAAACATGAGCAGGCTGGGTTCTCCTTGAAGCCATATCCAACCCAAACCTGAATCTCATTTCTAATCAGCTGGAACATTTTGCTTAAACACTGGGTTCACACATGTCTGGTCATAGTTTCAGCATGATGTTTAAAAGGAGTCAGGCTGGGTTCACACTATTGCAAATTGGGTGCGGGTTTCACCGCATTCAATTTGCATGTCAGGAGCTGGTTTACACAGCTCAGGAGCAAATTGCACAGGAGTTCTGTGCATATTTTGGTCTGTTTCAGGTCTGAATTCATCCAAAAATTCGGACCGAAATTGGACCTGAAACGGTGAACAGGGATGCACCGGACCCCTGCTGGGAGCCGTTCGCACAGAGATGTGAACCCAGCCTCAGTGTTAGAAGACTGTGCTAAGGGTTAATTGCATTTGGGTGTGTTCCCTCTAGTTGCTGAGAAGCAGCTCTATTTAAACTTCCTGCTTCCTCTAGCAGATGCTGTCTGATCTACAGCGTATTGTGTGTATTCCTGAGCGTCCTGTATTGGTTCCTCTGTTCCTGTGACCCGGATTGCCTGACTTTGCTGATTTCTGCCTGCACCGACCTTTGGACTGCCTACGACCACTCTCTTGCCTAGCCCCTTCTGTACCTTGCCTGCCCGCCTGTTGACGACCCTGCTTGAACCCGACCATCCATCTGCCTGCTCCTCTTGTACCGCACCGCCAGCTTGTTTCACGACCCGGCCTGTACATGTCCGGCCCAGCACTTTGTTCGACCGCCACGCCATGTTCTCCTCGTCCGTCTACCTACCAGCCCAAGTT
>BLSH010042470.1:118234-166291 GCA_018402905.1 Glandirana rugosa | reverse complement strand
GGTTTTCGACAGGAGGAGGCGAGGGGAGCTGGACTTGAAACCTGGAGATCCGGTCTGGCTTTCTACCAGGAACCTGAAGCTCTCATGCCCCTCACGGAAACTGGGACCTAGATTCATGGGGCCTTTTCCAGTCAAGAGAAGAGTCAACAGTGTGGCTTATGAGCTGGATCTACCCTCTTCCCTTCGAGTACACCCAGTATTCCACGTTACCCTGCTCAAACCTGTAACAAGGGATCTGTTTCCAGGTAGGAACACGGCCCCACCTGAACCAGTTTTTGTGGATGGAGAGGAGGAGTACGAAGTTGAGGCCATCCTCGACTGCAGAAAAAGAGGGGGCTTGATTCAGTACCTGGTCAAATGGAAAGGGTATGGACCAGAGGAGAATTCTTGGGAACCCGAGGAACACATCCATGCCAACAAACTTGTCCGGTCTTTTTGGAGTTCCCATCTGCATCTGAAGGCCCGGCTGGGCATCCGGAGGCTGTCCCTTGGGGGGGCAATGTTAGAAGACTGTGCTAAGGGTTAATTGCATTTGGGTGTGTTCCCTCTAGTTGCTGAGAAGCAGCTCTATTTAAACTTCCTGCTTCCTCTAGCAGATGCTGTCTGATCTACAGCGTATTGTGTGTATTCCTGAGCGTCCTGTATTGGTTCCTCTGTTCCTGTGACCCGGATTGCCTGACTTTGCTGATTTCTGCCTGCACCGATCTTTGGACTGCCTACGACCACTCTCTTGCCTAGCCCCTTCTGTACCTTGCCTGCCCGCCTGTTGACGACCCTGCTTGAACCCGATCATCCATCTGCCTGCTCCTCTTGTACCGCACCGCCAGCTTGTTTCACGACCCGGCCTGTACGACCATTCTTCAAGTGCACGAGTGCTCCAGCGGACTTCTACCAACACCAGTGACCCAGTCTGACCCTCGTGCCATCCTGCACTCCCGAGCCACCTGTCTACTCTACCAGGGGTTCCCGAGTCAGGGTAGTAAGGGAGGTTACCTACTGCATAAGTCAGGCTCATCCACCAGGTACGTGACACTCAGGTGCGGTTAGGGTTGCCACATCATCCCTTTAATCCAGGACACATATGAATTACACAGGTTGTTCTGAGGCTAATTTAATGCAGACAAGGCACCAAGTGAGTTTAATTACCACCTTAATCAGCCACAGAACCTGCGTAATTAATGTGTCCTGGAATAAAGGGACGATGTGGCAACCCTAGGTGCGGTCTTGTTAGGGTTGCCACCTCATCCCTTTAAAACCGAACACATACTAATTACACATGTTCTGTGGCTGACTAAGGTGGCAATTAAACTCACTTGGTGCCTCATCTGCATTAAATTAGCCTCAGAACCTGTGTAATTCATATGTGTTTGGGTTTAAAGGGATGAGGTGCCAACCCTAGGTCTTGTGTGTGTGTGTTGTCAACAAAAAACGGACGTTCTGCCATCCAAAAATTGGATCGTGTGTTCGAGGCTTAAGGCTGGCCATACATTATACAATTTTCCTTTAGACCCCATACACACTATTAGATTTTCTGCAGATTTTTGTCTTCAGATTTACCAAAACCATATAATATGGGGTCAAACCCGAACACTTTCAATTTGTATGCAATCAGGCAGGCCTTACACTACGCAGTTGAATGTAAATCTAAAGCCTCTTTCACACTGAGGCGCTTCTAAACTGCCAGTAAAACACTGAGCGCTTTTGAAGAGCTTTCCATTCATTTCAATGGAGAGGGCCATTTTTTCACCGCCCTGCTAGCGCACTGCCCCAGTGTGAAAGCATTCATTAATTTTAATGGAAATAGGTTGTTGTGAGCTTTTCAGACACCTTTTTTAAGGTTGAATATATTTTTATTTATTTGTTCACAAATAAAAATCTTGAACATACATTCTCAATTCTTTCTTAATTACAAGACAAATAACTTTTGATTTAAGAGAATTTACACATTGCTCATCGTGAACAAAAATTTTTAGAGTTATAACTATTATGCCACGTAAACACTTGGAGGAGAGTTAAGCCTCGTACACACGGGTCGACGATCATATACAACAGGTCGTACGAACAACCGTTGTATGCTAAATCGACCGTTAGTACTCGCAATTAGAACAGCGATGTACGACGGTCGTACAGCAGGAGTTGTATGAGCAGACTAGAAAACTTGGTAGTACCAACAAGCGGTCGTACGACCG
This sequence comes from Glandirana rugosa, assembly GCA_018402905.1. NCBI lineage: Eukaryota > Metazoa > Chordata > Amphibia > Anura > Ranidae > Glandirana > Glandirana rugosa. The sequence goes on along the minus strand of BLSH010042470.1, from coordinate 164,102 downwards.
TTGTATCGTGTGTACAGAGAAGATGGTCCAACAAGTTGTATTGTGCAAAACACGCATGATCAGAAGTCAGGAATGGCCGGACGCTAATTACATGCACCTGAACTTTCTCTTTATACGTTCATAACACGTCACTACATTCGGCTTGGTCGTACGATTGCTTAATGCATGTCAGTACGCGAGATACAACAGCCAACATACGATGTGGCCGTTCAGTCGTACGACCGTTGCACCGTGTGTACGAGGCATTACTCTTATTTTGGTCTAGGAAATGAACATTTACTTAGTGGGACACTATACTGCGTCCAATGAGGTGTCTAAAAAAAAAAGGAGGGGGTTCTCCTCCACTTCTTTGAGGCGAACAAAACAAAGAAAAAAAAGAGAAACATGAATAGCGGGTGAAAAATGACACCCTATAAGGTAGAAAAAGTCAGAGGAAGGGAGAGAGAGAAGAAAAAGGTAAAGAGGGGTAGGGGAGTCAGTAAGGCCCCTTTCACACTGGGACCGCCCGAGCTTCAGCGGTAAACCGCCACTAATTTAACGGTAATTACTGCTGTAATAGCAGCGCTATGGCGCTGCTGTAATAGCAGCGCTATGGCGCTGCTATTTGGGCGGCAGCACGGCACTTTTAACCCCCCCACAAGGAGTTAAACAGGGGTTAAAAGTGCCGGCGCTTTGTGTTCCCGGAGCGGTGTACAGCTGCTACGTGAGCGCTGCCCATTCAATCTAATGGCAGGGGCGGTGAAGGAGCAGTGTATACACCGCTCCCCACATTCCTCTAAAGTCATGCTTGCATGATTTTATTCAACGCTGCCCTAGTGCAACGCCTTAGTGAGAAAGCATCCATTGAGATGCATGAATAGTTCTTTTATAGCGTTATTTTAGCGGTAGTTTTACCGCTATAACACTGTAATAACGCCCCAGTGTGAAAGGGGCTTTAGAGAATAGGAGTCATCAGAAGGGCACGGGGGATAATGGGGGGGGGGGGGTGAGGCGGCGAGCCTCCTCAGACACTTTTTTTTAGTGTGAAAGCTCCTCAGTGTGAAAGGGGTCTAAAGGAAATTGAATAAGAAAAAGTGTATAATGTATGGCCAGTGCAAAATTCATTTTTGATCCTTAGATATGCTACAGCATAATTCTGCTTCAGTACTCAATTTATTATACATCATTTTATTCTTGATAGTTGTCTTTAACAGTGCAGTGAACTACTGTTAGTGGTTCTCAAGTACATTTCTGAGAATTGTGATAATCCATGTATTAACATTATACAACCTTGTATAGAATGTGAATAGACTAGTAGTGTACTGGACATTTAATATTTACTTCTAGTTTATTCACATTGTTTTCAAGTCCCGATGAAGGGGGTGTCTTTGGATACCCGAAGTACCTTGAATACTTTTTGTATGGTTCACCTGATTTTATTGGAATAAAGTTATATCTGGACCTCTTATCGGTGTTGTGGTGCATCAATTTACATTTTTGTTATATTACATAACAAAGCCAAGGAGACCGTAGAGATCTTCTGGGATGTAGAAACCACCTTCCCAGTATCCAGATTATTTAAATCAACATCAATACTTTAGGATAGCAATAGCAATAACATAATCTTATGAGTCCAGTGCTATTTATCCACATTCCTCTTGTATCTTATTGTTGACTGTGATGTCTTGCCAGTGACTGACTTTGTTAGCTTTGACTTGTAGCACAACTGACTGGTTCCTGACTTACCAACTAGCTCACACTTTTCCCACATTTTATCTGGATCACTTATCCTGTTCCTAACCAAGGTTTTCTTTACTCAAAGTGAATGATACTCCTGCTGTCAATCTGCTACTATTCAACCATTGCACATCGATATTGATATGAATGTAATGCTTTTTGGGAGTTTCTTTTATTCACATGGATAAAAATAGATTTAGGCATATCACAACAGTAAGACTTGGACCAGAAAACCCATATCAGTGATGCCCATTTATTTCTGTCCCAAATCCAGTTTTTAAAGTAGTTATTAATCTTGTGCCATGAATAAAGTGCATTATTTTGCCAATGGCCATATCCTTTCTGTGTTTTTCCAAACCAGAATCTGGCCTCTTGATTGATTCAGTGAACTGATTAGGCTCTAATTCTATCCCTATTAGTGAGGATTTATTGTTTTCAGACATAGCAATTCATCAACGCTATTGTAATTTATTTTTTTCTTTATTGTTCATGCACATTCTTTTTCTTGAGTGCTGTATTTTTCTGCTTTGTGATGTTGCATCGTGTACTGAAAGGATGATTTTAAGGTCAGCAAAATGCTTTGAGGGATATCAGTCAGCAGGAGGCTGTAATTGTGAATGTATAGATGTCAGTAGTTGATTTCTGTAGTTCAGACATTTACAGAAAATTGTATCCTATTTATAAATCTGTTATTTTCACTTTTCTGTTCTATATGTGCTCTGCAAAGCATACTTCGTGTCTGTCCCTTTGGCATTTTATACTAGGAAACTGTAAGTGCATTTCCTTTTTAAAACAGAAGGAAAAACTCAAAAAAAAAACGTTTTTAAGGTGCAATTTCAGGCAAAACTTTAAGAACCTCTCTCAAGTTTTTATTGCTGTATGCCATCTTGTCAGGGAGATTTCCCACTACTTTCTGTCCTATTGGCAGCATTTGAACTCAGGACAGAAAGTGAGTAAAAATTTCACAAGACACATGCAAAAACATGTAAAAATCCGTGGGAGGATCATCTCTAAAGACCCGTACACACGGTGTGAATTTCGGATGGGAATTGTCGTTCGACAGCTTGTCATCTGAAATTCTTACCATTAGTACGCTCCTTTCGACAGCCGATTGACATTTTTCGTCAGACAAAAGCTGGATGTGCAGACTAGTACATTTTTATCGTACGACAATGTCACATCCAATTTTGGTAGGGGAAAGATCATGCAATCGAGACTACGCATGCCCAGAAAGGAAAAAGAGATGCAAAAGTATTCAAAACATTGAATATAACATTTGAACATTGAATATTGAGGCTTCTCCTTTCCACCACTTTGCCAAGAGAGGCCAAATACCCCACTCAGAAAGAGAGATCTCTGTGTCTCAAACCAGGGAATATAGAGGTCGCAACACAAACATAGGCATTAGAGTTGATCGAACCTCTGGAAGTTTGGGTTCTGCTGGTTTGGCCGAACTTCAGGACAAAGTCCGGGTTCGGGTCCGGACTTGACCTGAACTTTGACCCGGACCCCGAACCCCATTGAAATCAATGGGGACCCGAACTTTTAGGCACAAAAATGGCTGTAACAAAGTCCTGGAAAGTCCTAGAGGTCTGCAAAAAGAAGGAAAATGGGGGTAAGGGTCGGACAAGTGCCCTACAAAGAAATGGGGATAGGGAAATAACTTAAAGTAATTTTTAAGCTAAAATCACATAAGAAAATCAAAAATGGAGGTGGATGTGGAGTTGGAGGTTGAGGAGGCGGTAAAAGTGGCGGTGGAGGAGGAGGAGGTAGCCAACAGAGTTTTTTTTATTTTTGTGCAAGAAATGCACCGCTGGCCGCAAATGTAGTTTTTGGAGTTTTTTTGTTTTTTTTTAAACCAGCAATGTAGATGCACTTTTTAATTTTGTGCAAGAAACAATAATCTGTCCCTTTAAGCAACAGTAGGAACCTCTCCCTATAGAACTGGGAGATGGTTTTAGATTCTAAAATCATCTCCAAGTTGTACAGGGAAAGCCTCCAGCTGTTGCTTTAAGGGAAAGATTATAGTTCTAAAATCATCTTCAAAGTGTGTGGGGAAAGGCTATTGCAGGGGCATAGAGCCATATTACTGTTCTAAAATCATCTTGAAAGTGTGTGGGAAAACCCTGTTTCAGCCGCATGAAGCTATATTAGTGTTCTAAAATCATCTTCAAAGTGTGTGGGAAAACCATGTTTCAGCCGCATGGAGCCATATTAGTGTTCTAAAATCATCTTCACAGTGTGTGGGAAAACCCTGTTTCAGCCGCATGAAGCCATATTAGTTTTCTAAAATCATCTTCAAAGTGTGTGGGAAAACCCTGTTTCAGCCGCGTTGAGCCATATTAGTGTTCTAAAATCATTTTCACAGTGTGTGTGAAAAGCCTGTTTCAGCCGCATGAAGCCATATTAGTTTTCTAAAATCATCTTCAAAGTGTGTGGGAAAACCCTGTTTCAGCCGCGTGGAGCCATATTCGTGTTCTAAAATCATCTTCTGTGAAGATCCCTTAGCTGGAGAAAATGGCCCTTTTCAGGGCTACTTAACTGTCGAGTTTGGTTCAAAAGGTTTTAAATACCTTTTTGGTATTTCTAGTTTCACTTTCTCTTCCCCCCCGTTTTTTCCTTCTTTCTTTCTAGAGTGGATGCTGATCAGTGCTCTGTTTTCAGAACGCGCTCTGGTTCCCAGGATAACGGGAACAACCAGGGAAGGGTGAGTGACCTTACTAACATAAGCACCCACTGCACCAAGAATGATGGCTGACCTCCCACAAATCCCTGTTAGGGTCGCCACCCACAATGTTCAGGGACTTAACTCCCCCATAAAATGCAAAAAGATTTGCGACCACTATAAATCCCTGAAATTAGATATGCCAATGCTTCAGGAAACTCATTTTCCAGCCCATTATAACCCTAAGTTCCTCCACCCCTATTTTCTGCGCTTTTTCTTAGCTAACGCTGAATCTAAAACCAAAGGAGTAGCTATTTTATTCTACAAAAACTCCAACTTCACTTGGCTCTCAGATGTTAGGGACCCAGAGGGCAGGTATATTCTAGTAAAGGGTATTATTGATGGGCAAACCATATTACTTATTTCGTACTACGCCCCCAATAAGGGTCAGCTGAAGTTCTTTCAGAAAATGTTAGCGGCCCTTTTCCCCTTATTGGAGGGTACTATAATATTTGGAGGCGACTCTAATGTGGCCTTTGACCAATCTTTAGATAAAACAAGACCCCTAGGCAACCAACTTTTGCGCCCAACCAGAGTTAATTTACGAATAGTCAAACTCCTCCATTCATATAACTTAATTGATGTCTGGCGGGATAAGCATCCATCTAGTAGGGATTTTACTCATTTCTCCAGCCCTCACAATTCATATTCTAGAATTGACCACCTGTTAACTCCCTCCTATACCTTACTTTCCATATCGGACGCCTACATTCAAGATACAGCCCTATCAGACCATTCTCTAGTGTCGCTGTCTATCCGCATCCAGTCCAGAATGTTTCATAAACCGCACTGGAGACTCAATGAGTCGTTACTGGCCGACCCAGTAAATGCCACCGAAATCGATAAAAGTCTCCAAGAATACTTCTCCACTAACATGATGGGGGATACCTCTGTATAATCAGTTTGGGTGGCCCAAAAAGCCTTTATTAGAGGTAAATGTATTCAGATGGCATCCAGGATCAAAAAAGAGAGAGGATTTTCCTTGAAGAAGCTAGAGGAGTCTTTCAAGGCAATTAAAGCAAAACACAAGGCGCATGCCTCACAGCCACTTTTAGATAAACTAGATAGGGTGAAGTTAGAGCTTAATCTGGCACTCAAACGAAAGCAGGGAAGGCCATTCGCTGGTCTAAAAACAAATTCTATACTCAGGGTAATAAAATGGGTTCCTTTCTGGCAAGGAAGCTTACCCCCCGTGTAAGGCATCTATCTATGCCCAAAATTAGGGAGGACGGTAACCCCCCATCCTCCAACCCCAATATAGTTTTTGGGGCCTTTCAAAAATTTTATGAGAACCTATACAGCCCTGGGATGGACAAGAAAGCTGAAAACATAGCCAGGTTCCTTGGTGACATCCCACTACCCCTTCTCTCAGACCAACACAGAGATATAATGGATGAAGTAATCTCCGAGGAGGAGATAATGGGGGTCATCAAGGACCTCAAACAGGGCTCAGCCCCTGGACCCGATGGCCTTTCAAGTCCCTATTACAAAACATTCACTAAAACACTGGTTCCTCAAATGGCAAAATTTTTTAATTGCAAAATGAAAGGGGACCCTGTCGAGACGCACTTAAACACTGCATACATCACTGTGATCCCTAAACCTGAGAAAAACCCAGAAGACATAGACAATTACCGTCCTATCTCCCTCATAAATAACGACCTGAAAATTCTGACTGAAATAATGGCGAACCATCTAGCACCATTCATTGGTCTATACATCTACAGAGACCAGGTGGGATTCATACCAGGTCGACAGGGTCCCGACCAAGTTAGAAGGGCAATTAATATAGTTTCCATACTTCAATCCAATTGGACAGGAGGGCCAGTACAGAAGGGGATGTTGCTCTCCCTGGACCTATGTAAGGTGTTTCCCTTTTGAAGCATTGGGGATTTGGTGAGAGGTTCCTAGGCCTTATCAGAGCACTATACTCTTTCCCACAAGCTATGATTAAATTGCAGGGATTCTATTCCAAATCCTTTCCAATTAAAACAGGCACTAGGCAGTGCTGCCCATTATCCCCGTTACTATTCGCTATTGCGATAGAGACTCTTGCCATAGCCATTAGAGCAAATCAATACATCAAAGGTGTGCAATGCGGACAGCAGGAACACAAATGTGGGTTATTTGCTGATGATCTACTAGTTTTCATTACTTCCCCGATGTCCTCTCTCCCAATCTTATGCCAGCTCCTTAAAAATTTCTCAGAGATTTTGGGGCTCCGGGTTAATTACACTAAATCCCAAGCCCTGAATGTCTCTCTACCTCCTGAGATAATTGCTAATCTTAAGACGGATTTCAAGTTCAGGTGGAGCGACACCTCAATTAAATACTTGGAGATCAACCTCACGTCTAAATATGAAACCCCTTATGGCAGTAACTATCCTCCGATGTTCCGCAAGCTTGAGGATGATCTCAAGCTTTGGTAAAAGCAGGATATCTCATGTCTGGGGAGAATTAACTCAGTGAAAATTACCCTACTGCCTAGACTCCTCTACCTTTTTTGCTCTCTACCCGTCCCAATCCGGATGGATCACCTTTCCTCATTTCAAAGTAGAATCCTTAAGTTCATCTGGGGGAACTAAGGGTATAGGACCCCCCAACATACCCTATTTCATCATAGACGGAGGGGAGGATTAGGTCTACCCCATCTAGTGAAATATTTTCAAGCCGTCAGGCTGGCACAATTGTCTTCTATTTATTCTAGACAGGAGAAGCAGGACTGGATGCGGATAGAGAGGCAGGCCACCCCGCGGCACACACTAGATTTTCTCTTATGGTGTCCCTCTAAATATAGACCTCCAATTTTGGCCCCTACACTTTCTAATGAGCTGGCTCTGTGGGATAAAATCAGACATCTCCCGTCCTTAGTCTCCTCAGTCAAACCATTAGCGCACCTCTTTCATGACCCGAATTTCCCCCCGGGGGTTAAATATTAAAGCCTTTCAATGGTGGCTAAACAAGGGGCTTTTCTGCATAGGACACTTCTTCACGGATTCCGGCCCGATCACTCTTAAATACTGTGTAAACAAATTGGAGCTCCCTGACTCTAAGAAATTTAGATTTAACCAAATATCCAATTTTCTTCACAAAATTTGGAGAGAAAGACCATTCCCCCCTAATTTTACTGATTATGAACGATGGTGTGGTCAGCCATCATTGCAGAAGGGTGGCATCTCGGTCATATACGAAGCACTCACTCTTCCCGTTAAGAAATCAGCCTATTATGATTAACTGGGAATCAGACTTTCAGTTTGATTGGGATCTTGATAGATGGCAGGCCGCCTGCTTCAAATCTTACAAGGGCATCCTGTACACCAATATATCTGAAGCTAGTTTGAAAGTAATGATGAGATTGTACTTCACGCCAGCTAGACTGACTAAATTCTACCCAACGGTTGATCCTCTATGCTTCAGGGGTTGTCTTCTTAAGGGCACCATGGCCCATGTTTGGTGGGAGTGCCCAAGAATACGGTCTTTCTGGTCCAAAATATTTCATCTTAATCAACAGGTAACAGGATGCAAACTACCAAGGTCCCCTACTGTCACCCTTTTAAATGAATGTATCCCTAATACTACAAAAACGAACAGGTAATTCATTCATTTCATATTACTGGGAGCCAAGATTACAATAGCAAGGGTGTGGAAACAAGAGCAGCTATTCAAAAAATCTCTTGGTTAATGATACAAGAGAGGTTAGCTAGCATCTTAACAGATAACCTGCACAAATTTGAGCTGATCTGGGAACCATGGGCTACCTTTGTTGGAGTTTCTCTAATTCCTGGCATTCCAGGGCCTTAAGCTCCCTGAGCTAATGATAGAGTCAGCATCTATCTCGCTATACCCACTCTCTCTACGGCTATCCTCCCCTTTTCTCGTCCTTTACTTATTTCTCTTCTTTTCTTTGCCTTCCTCATTGTGATAGCTGCTACCACTTTGTTCCAGAAGGCAATAGGGAACGCAAGCATTTGACAGAAGGTTATAGCATCCATTGCGGTTCTTATTATGACTCAGCAGAGACAACTTGATTTGTATTGGGGATTTTGTCCCTTTGAAGCGGTGCTCTGGGGGGGGGGGGATCCCCATCTCTCGGCACAGCTAGTTCCCATCGGGGGTGCCGGTGGTCCGGGGGATCTCTCCCTGGTTTTCTCCTGTCCAGATGTGCTTAAAAGTGAATTTAATGAGGGTTGCCTCAAGTATAAAGTCTAAACTGGAATGCTCCAATTTAGGCACATGGTTTCTGCTAGTGGTTGACTTTAGCCAACATCCTATATTCATGAGCATTTTTTATATGGCTTCTGTGACTCCCACGACTTGATGCTCTCTCTGTTAGCCTGTTAGATTTTCTATGCTTTAACACGTTTGTTCTTTCAGGACCTCACTGAAATTTAATTAAATATGTTCCACAGCTACCGAGGGTTCCCTAGATGTTTGGGGCTAGTTGGGAAACTCGGGCACAGTTGGTTCAATTCTATGCAAGTATCTCTATTTACAATTTCTGATTTTCTTAATTAACATAATAAGGTTATTTATGGTTCCTGTCTATTAATGACCTCCTTCTGACCCTCTGAAGGAACGTCAGGGCTCAATGATACTGAATACAATCTCTAATGCCTTGTCTTATGTTGTTTGTTTTACTAGCTTAACCGGTCCTCAATAGGACACACTGTTATGATTTTCTTGAAGCCTCAGATATTGTCATAAACAGGGGCATCGCTAGGGGTGGCTATCAGGGCTGCAGCCCTGAATATCACGCCCACAGCCCCGAGTGTCCTGAGGGGTCCCTAATGGCGGGTCTGCCGCTCTATCAAGTCGCGAGCGGGCGGCTTGTCAGAGCCGCAAGCAGCTTGTCAGAGCTGCGAGTGCGCAGCTTGTCAGAGCCGTGAGCAGACGGCTTTTCAGAGCAGCCAGTGCGAGGCTTGTCAGAGCCGCGAGCGGACGGCTTTTCAGAGCAGCCAGTGCGCGGCTTGTCAGAGCAGCGAGCGCGCGGCTTGTCAGAGCTGCAGGCAGGTCCGGACTGCCTTGGGGCTGCTTTCAGCTGTGGCTGCAGCGGTGCCCATGGCTGATTCTTGTGCAGAGTGACCTCCTTCCCTCAATCACATCACTGCGGTCTTCCGCTGTGTCACTGTAGAGCAGTGCTCTGAAATATCCGGCGGCCGGTCACTGTAGCAAAGCTCCGCCTCCTAGACTTGATAGACGGAACACTGTCCAATGACGGGAAATTGAAACAGTGTTTCTTCTATCGCGTCTAGGAGGCAGAACTTTGCTACAGTGGCCGGCCACCGGATATTTCAGAGCACTGCTCTATGGTAACACAGCGGGAGACCGCTGATCTGCTGTGATTAATCCATGCACTGGCGAGAGTGCATATGGGCACTGACAAGGGGAGGCTACAGATGGGCACATGATGGCTACAGATGGGATGGGCACATGATGGCTACAGATGGGCACATGATGGCTACAGATGGGCACATGATGGCTACAGATGGGCACATGATGGCTGCATATGGGCATGGTGACGCTGAGGGAGGGACACTCTGCTGGGGGACACCTGTGATGTAAGGAGGAACTCTGCTGGGGACACCTGACAGAAGGAGGGACTCCGCTGGGGGCACCTGACGGAAGGAGGGACTCCGCTGGGGGCACCTGATGGAAGAAGGGACTCCGCTGGGGGCACCTGATGGATGGAGGGGCTCTGCTGGGGGCACCTTATGGAAGAAGGGACTCCGCTGGGAGCACCTGATGGATGGAGGGGCTCTGCTGGGGGCACCTGATGGATGGAGGGGCTCTGCTGGGGGCACCTGATGGATGGAGGGGCTCCGCTGGGGGTACCTTATGGATGGAGGGACTCCGCTGGGGGCACCTAATGGATGGAGGGACTCTGCTGGGGGCACCTGATGGATGGAGGGGCTCCGCTGGGGGCACCTGATGGATGGAGGGACTCCGCTGGGGGCACCTGATGAAAGGAGGGACTCCACTGGAAGCACCTGATGGCATCTGGTAGCAGGCGACAGTGGCAAGTGACACACTCAGGGCTCCCACTAATTCTGCATTTGGTGAGTTGAACTATTTCATTTTATATTACAATGTAATTATAGTAATAATGCGCTTCAGTCATCCTGACACCATAACAACCATGGTGCCGGGATGATTGAAGCGCCAACACCAGGTGTTTGGAGTATCTTTATCTGCTGATTGTTAAACTTTCTGGAATACATGTATTGTGGTGAAGGATCTGGACCTGCTGTCCCTCTATCCCGATTTCTTTCCTTCCTTCTCTTCCCTTCCCTCCCTATCTCTTTCTTTCTTCCTTCCTTCATCCCTCGTTCAACTCATATGTGAGCCACACCCCCTAAAGCCACGCCCACCATTTAGTTTAGACCACACCCATTTTCGCTGCGGCGCGCGTTCCACGCCGCATTTTTTCGGGCTAGAGCCCCTGGTCTTTTTCCAACCTAGCAACGCCCCTGGTCATAAATGATTATATTCCTTCTTTTGTTTTCACTATCGGTATACATTTGTACACTTACTATGAGAACTGTTGGTATGGAAATAGAAAATTATGTTGCATAAGTTATTTGTCATGTATGATAAATTTCAATAAAAACATTGAAATATAAAATATTAAGTGCTGATGTAATTTTGCTGCAGGAGACACATTGCTCCACTGATAATCACCCCAATTACGTTGATAAAGACTACCAACAATTCTACCTTACCACCTTTCACAACAAATCCAGAGGTGTTGCTATCTTTGTTAGGAATTCGGTAGTATTAGATACTCAACATATTTATAAAGACCCAGAAAGCCATTTTATTATCTTGCAGGGTAGGATGAATGGAAGAGATGTCACCTTTGCCTCTGTATACGCCCCTAATAAAGCCCACGCCACTTTCTTCAAAATGTTCTTTAACACCTTAGACAAATATTCATCCCCTCATCTTATAGTAGGAGGAGACTTCAATTTGGCTGCCCATCCTTTTCTTGATAGGAGTTACCCTTCCCCATCCTCCAGAGTTTTTTCCAAATCTATCAACATATCTCTAAACTCATTCCAACTGTTAGATACTTAGAGAACCCTCAACATAGGAATTAAAGCTTATACATTTTTCTCTCATCCTCATAAAAGTTTTGCTCGCTTGGATTACATATTCACCACTCCCATCTTGCTTGCAAACTCAGTAAAAACAGCTATCATCCCCTGCCCTTGGTCCGACCACCATATGGTCTCCTTTGAAACAGCATATATGGGCTTTCCCCCCTCCCCTTACAGCTGGAGGCTGAACGATTCCCTCCTATCTGACCCTATTATCAGTCAACAATTGGCTATTAAAATCGAGGAATATTTCCAAATAAACAATACAGAAGACACCTTGCCTACTACCCTTTGGATGGCCCACAAGGCGGTCCTCAAAGGACAGCTTATTGAAATTGCCTTTAAAAAAAATAAAGCAAGACTTGCAGAAATAAATTATCTCTCTAAAGATCTCAACGACTTATATAATAAAATTAGCTCCTCTCCTTCTTCATCTCTGTCCCAACAAATAAACTCTAAATGACATGACCTAGATATGTTACTCACAAAGGACACTGAGAAAAGTATTAGATTCTCCAAAGCTACATTTTTTCTCCATGGCAACAACTCATCTTCAATGTTCACTAGGAAATTGAATCAATCTGTGAAACCCCCCATACATATAAACTTCGGGACAGCAGAGGTAACCTCGTCTCCCACCCTAAAGATGTTCAAAATATTTTTTAAAATTTTTATAAAGATCTCCTTTCTAATTCCCATCCACTCCCTTCCCCTTCCTCGCTATCTCGGCTTAATGACATTCTGCTACCCTCTCTCACATCTCAGCAAATTGACACCCTTAATAAACCATGTACGGAATCCGAAGTTTCTAATATCATTAACTCCCTTAAAACATCCACAGCTCCAGGTCCCAATGGATTTTCCCCCACATATTATAAAAAGTTTTCCTCTCTTCTCACCCCACATCTATCTAAACTTTTTAATCTTATACTACAAGGCAACCACTTCCCAGAGGTGATGACTCTGGCCAACATGTCCCTTTTACCCAAACCACAAAAAGACCATTCTCTCCCACAAAATTATCACCCTATTTCTATTCTGAATAATGATCTGAAAATCTTCGGCCGATTATTAGCAGATAGGTTGGCTTCGGTCATTTCTTCACTGATCCACATCGACCAATCAAGATTTATCAATAACAGACAACTGACTGACAATATCAGGCTCGTAAACAACATCATTCAAGATGCTAATCTTGATATAAACAAAGCGTTTGACATCGTTAGCTGGTCGTATTTTAACTTAATTCTTAATAAATGCGGATTCCCTGTTAAATTTACCCACGGATTTAAGGACTTATATCATCTCCAGCAGACAAGAATCAGGATTCCCAGCAGCAACTTCGATTTTTTCTCCTTAAACAGAGGTACCAGACAGGGCTGCCCCCTTTCCCCCTGTTATTTGCTCTTGCTCTGGAGCCCCTGGCATGCGCAATTAGGAACAACCCAAATATTTTAGGCTATTCCAAAGGCTCCACAGAATAAAAAATTAGTTTGTACACTGATGACGACATAATTTTTCTGTCTAACCCTCTTATATCTATCCCCAATCCCCTCTCAGAACTCAACATTTTCAAAAATCGTTCTGGTCTGGGTATCAATCAATCCAAATGTGCCATTCTCACTATTAACATCCCCCCTGACATATCCTCTGCCATTAAAACCAAATTCCCATTCACTTGGTGCACAAATTCCCTAAGATATCTTGGAGTTCAAATCTCATCACAATTTAAATCCCTTTTTCAAAATAATTATCCCCCCTTATACTCCCAAATTAGGAACCTTTTAAAAACTTGGTCTACTTACCGCATATCTTTCTTGGGAAGATTGTGTGCGATTAAAATGAACATCCTACCCAAGCTCCTTTTTTATTTCGCTCCCTCCAAATAAATGTGCCTAAATATAAGATTGATTCTATACAAACTGACATAAATAAATTCATTTGGGCAGGTAAGAAACCAAGATGTAACAATGACATTCTTCACAGACCTCAAATATCAGGAGGCCTTGGTCTACCAAATGTATGGCTATATTATATTGCCTCTAGACTCACCCATTTAGCCCAATGGTTTTCCAAAGATAATAATATTCCCTGGCTTCAGTTTGAAGCCTCTTCTATCTCCCCTTACCATCTTCAAGGCATTCTCTGATCAAATCATAATTTATACAGGCCTATCCATTCACGTAACCTCATAGTTTCCCAATTACTACAACTCTGGTCCTGTTACAAATCCTCCTATAAGCTGATTTCCCCTACCCCTCCCTTAGCCTCCTATATAGGCGAATCAAGTTTTTTGCCTACCTTTAAAGATGGTTCTGGCTTCTTGTTTTGGACTATTAATCTTATTAATATCCTTTCTCTCACGGACAACAATCAATATATTCCCTTTGCACAACTTAATTTAAAGTTTCATATTCCTCTCTCCCAACTCAACAATTACGAGGCAATAAAACTTTTTTTACGTCATAATTCCCAAATGAATTAAAACCTCCATTCACCTTATTCAAACAGATCTGTATTAATTCACCCAGAGAAAAAGGATTGATCACTAAGCTATATACTCACCTAATAGAACTCAACATCTCGGATAAATCGAATACAATGCTAAGGTGGGAATCAGATTTAGGCCAGGTGATCTCACTGAAGGACTGGAATCAAATGAATATGCGTAAAAGTAATAAGGTTCCTGCATTCAAAGAAGCCCCTATTAAAATACTTACTAGGTGGTATTTTACCCCCTCAAAGAGTCATTCTTACTATCCATCAGCTTCTCCATTGTGCTTTAGGGGATGTCATTCCTTAGGCTCCTTACTACACATTTTTTGGGAGTGCCCCTCTCTTAACCCCCTGTGTCAAAAAGTAATTACTTCTATCCAAATTATAACAGGTAGGGCTATAGAGTTGAGCGAACCCCTGGATGTTCGTGTTCGGTACCCGAACTTTACCCCGAGCCCCATTGAATTCAATGGGGACCCAAACTTTTTGGCACAAAAATGACTGTAAAAAAGTCCTGGAAAGTGCTAGAGGGCTGCAAAATGATTTTAGAACAATAATCTGTCCCTTACAGCAACAGCAGGAACCTGACCCTCTAGGACTAGAAGATGATTTTAGAACAATAATCTGTCCCTCTAAGCAGTAGACTCTACCTAGTCCAGTCAGATCGTTCTGTAATGCAGGATGAGATCTGCAATCTGTCCCTAAAAGCAGTAGTAGTAGTAGTAATCTCTACCTACCTAGCTATCTGCAATCTGTTCCTCACAGCACCGGCAGCATCCTCTCCCTAGACTACCCAGAGAGCATGTGACATGCAGCACTAAGTGACTCCAGCTTATAAAGAGGCTGGGTCACATGATGCACTGGCCAATAACAGCCATGCCATTAGTAGGCATGGCTGTGATGACTTCTAAGGGCAAACCAGTGAAACGCTTGTCGATTGGCTGCCCTGCAGCTATTCAACATGCGTGATCAAATACCTGAACCCAGAACTCGAACCCAAACTTTTTTTCAAATGTCCGGGTTTGGGTCCGGGTCACGGACACCCCAAAGTTCGGTACAGACCCGAACTTTACAGTTCGGGCTCCTTCAACTCTATAGGGCTCTCGTCTTATCTCCACAGATATGCCTACTATACTACAATATTCCTGATATACCCCCCACAAGCTTGAATCTCATTCACTCATTATTAAGAGCAGTCCAATGGACTATAGCCTGCAACTGGCAATCACCGCTCCTCCCATGGCCTCAGGTCATTGCCCGTGTGGATATCATCAAGTTAACTGAATTTATTTACCATACCATTATGGACAGTATGCATTTGTACCACGAGAAATGGAAATTATGGCACACCCCACTTCATATATAAACCCAATTTTATGGTTACTGTTGCATGTTTCACCTTGGACAAATTGGTAATTTCTCACTATTAACCACATGAACTTTACTTTTTATGTGATTTAACAATCCTGACTGTTATTGATTTGTACTATGTAAGATGATCTGTAATGTAATTTGAACTTGCAATAAAAATTGTTTGTAAACAAAAAAAAAAGAAAACCTACATTGAAGGGTATTTTGTTCTACGTGTTATCTGTTTATTCATGCCTGCTATAAAGGTAAAGTATGTGAAAACATAAACCTTTCATAACTGTAATGGCTCATTTACACATTCGCGTTTGGATGGACAGTAAAAATAGATGATTGAACTGCATTTGTCTGCCCCCACAATCGCCCCCTTAACTGCAAGGACACTAAGACAGGGTTGCCCACATGCAAAAATGATATCCCCTGTCACGTTCGGCAGTCATCACCACTGCGGAAAAAAACTCATTCAGGTTAATGGGGTCATGCCACAACTACATGGTGTGGACAAATACAGGTGGTGAGGAGGCAATATATAGCCATGTGCTGAGAAGGCGATATATCCACCATGGATTGTTTTTAAAGGAGTGGTGCCAAGGTCTGCAGCAAATGTAAACGTAGGCTGGCCATGCATGGTTCGAATCTCGGCTGGTTCAGCAGGAGCCGGCCAAGATTCAAACCATTAGTGGGCAGGCTGAATGTACCATGTTGATCAATCAATCAACTTGGGTACAACCAGCCTGCTGAATTTGCTTGCAATTATCGCAATATAGCCACTGGCGATAACCACTGTTTTCTCACAGCGGGGGTGGCTTCCCACTCCTGCCCCCCCGTCAGGAGAAGACAATTGCTTGGCAGGAGGGACTCCCCTGTCAACACTGTCTGTATTGTTGGGGGAACCATGAGAATTTCTTTCCTGTAACCCGTGGTTGCAGGAAAGAAATTCACACCGTCTACTATGACCTGCTTTCACCAAAAAGAGACTTGTACAATGCAGCGCTCCCTTGTTTTATTTTTATTTTTTCACACATTTTTTTCTGGGATACAGTCCAGGATTTGCAAAGTTGTCATTCTGAATATGTTTTTAAATTCACAGAACAGACCATGGTGAGCATGTCCTGGTGTTTGCTTAGCTGAATAAAAAGAAAACTTTTTTTTAAATGTTATTTTTTGCTCTGACAACAATAAATAAATTAATAATGTACAAAATTGCTATGCATACCCTATAAGTACAACTTTGCCTTCCTCAACTGGAAATTTTTTATATTCCTGCCATAATTATGTGATGGTAATGATGACATGTCTAAAAACACAATAAGGGAAATTTATCAAGCACATTCCTGACAGAATCGGGCACATAATTAGTACAAATTCAGCTGCTTCTCATTTAGCAAAGAATTTCTGACAGTACTATGTGTGTCTGCGCCCCCCGTGAAGGAACCAGTAGGGAACCAAACCTTTATCAGTCACAAACAGTAGTGGGACAGCATATTGGAGTGCTCACAGTACAATGAATGTGTGCATCCAAGATAATTGTATATTACTAAATTAGGCTGCAGTAAGAAAATCTATTATTCTTGCATTGTTTCAGGAACTCCGATATGCAATCTCCACACAAATATTATTAATCAAAGCAAAGAAAAACAATTATGATTACTGTTGCTGGGTTTTATATGCTGTCCCTGTTGTGCCTTAAAGTGTAACTATACCCAAGAAGAAAAATGTAATATATTGCAGCCTACCAGTCCTTAAATGTGGTGGCTGCATTCGTTTTCTTTTTCTTTCGGATCTTTTTCCTATACATTTTACCCAATGGTCCTGCCAGCAGCACACTTCCTGTCCTTGGGTGACAATGCTCACTCTCTGTACTGTATGTATGAAAGAGCAGCATCATCAACCTAGGACAGAATTACAGAACGCCACCCCCTTTCCTCATTTCCATAGTATTTGGTGGAGGTTTTCTGTAAGTCACAAAAGTGAACAGGGCAGGCCTGATAACACTGCTTGAGATTCTAATGCACAATAAGTTATGAACTCTCTGGATTACGGTCAGTATCAACAGGTACTTTTTACATTTGCAATATTTTGCATTTTGCACCAGAACTTTAGAACATCGCAAAAGTTCAGAACCGAATAATGAACCCCATTGAAGTCTATGGGACCTGAACTGTAAAAATAATTTTGAAGGCTTGTATGCAAGTAATTGGGCATACAATGGTTATGGGGGTCCGGGAACTGCCATTGGGGACATGTATCAATGAAAAAAAAGTTAGTAAAAAACATAATTTTCAAATGAGCAGTAGACATGTGCAATTTGTTTCGTTCCGAATTCGTTTAACAAATTTCAACAGATTGGTTAATTCGGAAATATCTGAATTTCAGAATTTTTCCAGATATTCGGATATTTCCGGATATTCGGAAATCTGAAAATTCGGAAATTCGAAAATCCGAAAATAAGAATGAAAATCCAAAAATTCTAAAGAACAAACTACTGAAATTAAGAATGAAATCCTGAAAATTCAAAAACCCGAAAATGTGAAAATCTGAAATAATGACTAACTAATAATAACTTAAGTATTAATAACCATTAAATTATAGGTATTGGAATTTTGCTGTTAGCGAACGTAACGTATACAAATGTATCCGAAGTTACGGGTCATCCGAAATAACGTATGCCATATCTAAACAAATTGAATGCAACAAATTAATAACAATAAATAATAATAATAACTTTGTATTATTATTATTATTATTTATTATTAATTTGTTCCGTTCCATTTGTTTAGATGCAGCATTTGTTATTTCGGATAATTCGCAACTTCGGATAAATTTGCATTCGTTACGTTCACTAACAGCCCAATTTGTAAGGAAATTCCAATACCTATAATTTAATAGTTATTATTAGTTGGTTATTATTTAGAATGTTTGGATTTTCTTTCTTTTGAATTTTCAGATTTTCTTTCTTATTTTCGGATTTTCAGATTTTCGAATTTCAGAATCTTTCAGATTTTTGGATTTTCAAATTTTCTACTTCGGAATTTTCGAATTTCAGGTTTTCCAATTTTTCGGATTTTTGGATTTTCAAATCTTGTTCTTCCGAATTTTAGAATATCAGGATTTCCGATTTTTCAGATTTTTGGATTTTCAAATCTTGTACTTCCGAATTTTAGAATTTCCGAAATTTTCGAATTTACGAAAAAAAACCCCCAAAAAACGAATGAAATGAAAACAAACAAATTTTTCGGCAGTGCACATGTCTAATGAGCAGTGATTTACTGATGCTTAAAGTGAAATAATAAAAATGAAAAATTCCTTTCAATAGAGTGCCTGGGGGGTCACCTTGGTCTACCATTAAAGTGCCACATCTGTACTATTTATAGAAGCTGATGCAACAATAATTGCAATTATAAAGCCAAAAAAATTACATTTTCCCTGCAAGCTTTCTTTATTTTGTAAAGTCTGTATGATGAGGCCACAATGTAGTGCGCTGGAAACAAGATTAGAGCTATTTTGGATAATTTCTGGTGTATTTTCCGCAGACTTTGGATTGTTTTTTGGGTGTGTGCCTTCACGCCATAACCCTATAGAGGTACTCTTGATGAAAGCAATAATTGCCTTGCTGTCAAATTGAAATGATATGCACCTATCAAACAGGTGCGAAAAAATCGGTCTTTGGGTGTCATTAGCGCCTTCACACACAGGTTTGTACCATTATCGTACACTACTATTCCTGGCTCCAGCTAGCGTGGCATGAACCTCCTCTGGGCCTGCCCCTGCAGAGCTGCAAGGATATCTGTTCCGGTGTGGTTCCTGTCCCCTAGACGCTTACGCTGAAGCACTGCATGGCACCTTTTAGCCTGACTCATTGAATAACCCCTTGAATGCTTAGGGGGTACTTGTGGTTCATAGGACAATTCAGCAGGAGGAGGCATGGAGGAAGAGAAGGAGGGGGTAGAGCTGACAAATCTCACATCATCACTACTAGCTGTATGGAGACATGGCAGCACAACAAGCTGCAGCACTGAGCCTGCATCCTTCCGAGTTGCAAGCAGTGTTACCCAGTGTGCTGTGAATTAAATATATTGTCCCTGACCATGCTTGCTGGGCCACATGCCAGCAGTCACATGGACATTGCGGCTGACTGCCTTGCCCAACAATGCCACAACATCGCCTTACAAGTGATGGCACAGATCTGGAATGGCCTTGCGCGAAAAGAAATTGCGACTGGCAACCTGCCATTGTGGTACAGCACATTCTGCAAATTCAGACGCAGGGCATGTGGGTGGCAGTGACTGTATTTTTTTTTTCACTGCAGCAGATGGAGCAGAGAAATTTGCCGACTATAGTCTACAGCTGGTGGTGTGCTACTGGCAGATGTTCTGCAAGGACCTGGGACACCCTGCGCTATACCATCATCCCTGACGGTGGAGGCTGATGGGAGGTCATGAGGTATAGGGCAGACTGAGGAGGAGGAACAGAATTTCATCTCTTTTGTGTGGCTTTCAGGTGCTCTGCCAATGGGCTGAGTGGTGCGAGGTTAAATGCCTTGTCAAGCATGTGGTACTCAAATGGCTGATGTTTTTGCCACGCTTGATGTGCTTGAGACAAAGTTTGCAAATTACAACAGTGCGATCGGCTGCACATGTACTAAAAAATGCCCAGACAGCTGAGCTTTGGGAAGTGGGCCGGGAGATAACAGCTCCCCAATGTGATGGAATAGGGTGGATGCTCTCTACCCTTCCATGATGGCTGGGTCATTGGGGTTGTGCCTTACCCTCACTTTCCTGCTCTGTTCTATCTGGCACCCAAGTTGTGTCAGTGACCTCATCATCATCTCCTCTATCCTCATTAGCACTGCAGACAACTTGGCAATACACTGTGGCTGGGGGAACATGACTACCCAATTTTTACCATTGTTCTCCCCTTTCTGTATGCTCATGTTCCTACCTTCCTCCACCTCAAAACCCACATCCAAATCAAGTAATGGCTGTGCATCGTCAAGGAGAAAGTGGCGTACGCTGCGTTCAAATAACTTAGCTGACTTCTCCATGCCTGATGCTGGGGCTATGACAGGAATAGCTGTGGACAAGGAGGCAGATTTAGCCACTCTGGCAGCTGCAATGGACAGCACACTAGTCTCTACTTGGGTGACAGAGGATGAGAAGGATGAGGATGGTTTAGTAAGCCAGTCCACCACCGCCTCTGCATGCTGTGGCTGGATAGCATGGGCAACATCACCAAACAGAGGAAATGATGCCCTGCCTGAGGACTTACCACGTCCACCTTTGCCTATGGACACATATGCTGCTGCCCCTTCACAGTGCCATGGGAATGTCTGCCTCTCCTTGTTGGCCTCCCAGACATTATGGTGGGGTGCTTATTAGAAAAATGTAATAAAGATGTGGAAATGTGTACACGGATGCACTTTAATAAATGGAAAGTGGTGTTTGGTGCACTTTAACCTGAATACTCAATACAGACACACTTCACTGACACACTAAAATATACTGCAGTAAAACTGCGCTGACGCACTGCAATATACTGCGTTAAACGTGTAGTAACACACTTAAATGTACTGCATTAAACGTGCACTAACACACAATAATGTACTGCTTTAAATGTGCACTAATGCACAGAAATATACTGTGCTAAGTGTGCACAAACACACAGAAATATACTGCTTTAAACGTGCACTAACACACAGAAATATACTGCTTTATACATACACTAACACACTGAAATATACTGCGTTAAACGTGCACTAACACACTGAAATATATTGTGTTAAACGTGCACTAATGCACAGATATATACTGCGTTAAACGTGCACTAATGCACAGAAAAATACTGCATGAAACATGCACTAACACACTGAAATATACCGCGCTAAACGGCAAGTAACGCACTGAAATATACTGCGTTAAATGTGCACAAACGCACTGAACCTATACTACAGGAAACTTGGAAACTTGCCCTGACAAAATAAACTGACACAAATGTAAAAATAAATGGTCACTACACTCACACTACACTCACACTGACTGAACTATCACAAGAGTTCCACTAAAGTGACAATGAATGGTCACACTACACTCACAGTAAAGTGACACCAAAGTAACAATGAATGGTCACTCACTACACTCACACTAGGTTCACACTAAACTGATATTCTATACAGACAATAGAATCAGAATAGCACACTATAGCACACTAACTCTCTAGAAGCACTGAACAGACCCCTGTTCTATCTCTCTCCATGCCGATATCACACTACAAATGGCAGCTATTGAAAGAATAATTTTATAGTGTGGGGACTAAGAGCAATGAGCTATGATTGGATAGAGCCATCATTACTTTCTCCAATCCCAATTTTCTCCTCATTTGTCCCTCATTTTGGTCTGATCTATATAAATGTATATAAAATACACTTTTTATCTTTCAAAAAAGTGTTTCCCAGTGCTAAACCTTTCTTACCATTTCTAAATTGCTGCATTTGTACATTTCAAAGGCAGTGTAAAGGAATAGTAGTGGTTAAAAAAAGCATTTGTGTGTTTAACTAATCATTTTTTAGTATAATTCTTATTTAAGGGGGGTGTAGCAGAGGGTGTACCCTATGCCTACGTACTTTTGCTAATATGTGTCCCTGATAGATAATTTGACTCCTGCCTAAATTGGCCTTAGTGTGTGTGAGAGGGACCTTCTATTGTAAGTTCCTTGAGGGCAGAAACTGATTGGAATATACAGCATGTAAAGCACTGGGTAAAATGTTCAGCATTACATCAATACCTATAATAAATACACAAATAAATAAAAAGTTACTCTAGCACAAAGTAAAGCATTCTCTCTCTCAAATATGAGGGTAGAAATTCACTGAGAATAACTATAAGGCTGCATTTACATCTGAGAGACATGGAAATGTGGACAGAAATGTGTGTTTCTGCCCACATTTTGAGGAAATGCAAAAAAAAACACTCTAAAATGGGAGTCACGCTTGTGATTGCATTGTTCCTTAAAAGCACTCCAAATGCGGGTAGCAGTTGCGTGTTTTGTTGCATGCTTTCCATGAGAAAAATGTGCAAAAAAATTCTCTAAAGCGCTCTTGACGCCCAAAAGTAGTACTTGAGCTTCTTTGGCGCACTTGTCACAAAAGTGGCAGTGTATTCAAATCAATAGGCAGTCGGGCAAAAAACGCATAACGCACAATGCAAAATGCGAAATGTTGCTACACTCTGTGTACATTATAAAACTTTTTAAATGCATGTACAATTACTAATACTGCATCTGTTATTGAAGGCTGAACATCACCCATGTTGTGTATTATTTCATGTTTTAAATAAATGTAGGTTTCATTACATTTCAGGCCACTGAAGAAAAATAACTATTATTTTCACAGTTGTTTTCAATGCACACTTTATCAAATATCATAGATTATGTTTTTTTTCTGTTGGTTTTGCAGTGAAATGTTGTGTGTAATTTAATATTTTACCTGTCCTTCTTATAGTAAATTGAAGTTCTGACTTTCAAGCTACAGTGATAAAATCTATTATTCTTGCAGTGTTCTCAGTCATACAGTCACACATAAAGTAGAATTGAAATTGTAAATTAAATTTTACTAGGGGCTTCCATACCCTACCCAACATAATAATAATAATAAGAATAATAATATTAAATATAGAACTCCTATTAGACATTTCACAGCCACAAATTGGCAATCCCTCTGCTTTGTTTATGCTTATGCAGTATTTGTCCTCTCTGGGTGGTTGAGGATGACCCCTAAGGCTCAGTTCCCACTGTTGTGATTTGGGATCTGACTTGTGAGACCCCAAGTCGCATGACATGTGAAATCCCATGTTAATCAATGAGAGCTGTCTTAATTAGTACTAGTGAAGTCCCTCGACTTTAGAAAAGGTTCCTATACTACTTCAAGGAGACTTCTATCCGACTGGTACGCATAGACTGTAACGGAAGTCACCCCCATATCGGATTCTCATCTATATTGAGTGATTTGGATCCAACAATCACAGGAAGATAACCCAGGCATTCCCTGAAAGTTGCTTCAAAGTCATATCAAAGTAGTACTCAAGTCACATCAAATTCAAGTCACACTATAAGTCGCGTGGCTTTCAGGTCACAGTAGTGTGAACCATGCCTAAAAATCCTTGGCTCATTGTGGGATAGAAAGTTTGGTGTCAGTCACTTAAGTATTTTTTACAGTTTTATTTGCTGAATACATTTCTGAAGAGACTGATGGGTGCACAGGATACACCCAAAATAGTTTAACTTCTAATGACAGGTAATATTGATGTTGGCCCTATAAGAGCAACCAACCATATTGCAATGACTCGAGTAGTCCCGGTTGTTGGTAAAGGTCTACAGTGCTTCGTCTTTTTCTAAGTAAACTCTAGGCCAATGATGGTGAATCTTGGCACCCCAGATGTTTTGGAACTACATTTCCCATGATGCTCATGCACTCTGCAGTGTAGTTGAGCATCGTAGGGAATGTAGATCCAAAACACCTGGGGTGCCAAGGTTCGCCATCACTGCTCTAGGCCCTCTATCCCAAGTGAGCAATCGCAGTTGCTGAACAGTGGCATCTTTTTGAAATGTTCAGCCTAGCGGCTACTCCTTTACTCTTCTCTGGATGCTCTTCAATAGGGATGAGCTCAGGCGTGTTTGGAAGCAGTCGGGAAGCTGTCAGCGCCAACAGCCAATCATAGGCAGCAGAGGCATTCCCCTCCCTGTAGCTGCACATAAGCAGGGGGCGTGTTCCAAACCAATGGAGCTATTCCCCTGGAAAGCTGTCAATGCCGACAGTCAATCAGAGACAGCAGAGGCGATCCTCGCCCTGTATCCTCATGCAGGAAGCATCTTCAAACACACCTGAGCTAGTCACTGCTCTCCAGCACAGAAGACTTCTCCACACTTCCTGTCTCAAGCTGGCCAAACACTAGTACATATTTGAATACAAAAAAATACTGCGCATGTGAAAAGATTATTCAGTGTGAAAAAAATCTGCACCACAAATGGGAGATATTACCACAAAAGCAAGAAACAAAATAAAAGTGTGTTGTACAACACACTTTTATTTTGTTACTAGTAGATATTTAAATGAACGTTCAGAAGAAATTTTGTGCGAACATTCTCAGTACATATAACTTGATAACTTCACAGATGTTGTTCAAAAGTACTTCAAAAGTTGTGTTGTACCTTAAATTTTGGAATAAATGGACGAGAAAGTCCAACAAAAACCACATAGACTGTTTGAAGTTCATTCTTTGAGAAAATGTTCTATCCTGCTCTGACTAATTTTCTCGTCACTGCAGCTGAAAAAGCAAATGTCAATTTGACCCCACTAAATGTGTAAGGTAAAATCTACAGGCTTGGAAAGATCAGTTTGTGAATGGATAGAAAACTGGCTAAAAGAACAAATTCAGAGAGTAGTTGTTAATGATTCTTACTCTGAATGGTCTAAAGTTATCAGTGGTGTACCCAAAGGTTCAGTGCAAGGGTCAGGGCCCTTAATTTTCAATATATTTATAAATGATATAGGGTCGGGGGATTAAAAGTACCATTTCAGTGTTTGCAGATGACACCAAGCTATGCAATGGAATAATGTCCTTACAGGATGCCTCCAACTTACAATGCACTGTTTAATTGGCGATTATGTGGCAAATGGGGTTTTATGTTGATAAATGTAAAGTTATGCACTTGAGGGCTAAGAATATGCATGCATCATACATACTAGGGGAGTAAAACTGGGAGAATCCATACTGGAGAAGGATCTGGGGTTTTTTGTAGATCATAAGCTTAATAATGGCATGCAATGCCAAGCTGCAGTTTCCAAAGCGAGCTTAATCCTGTCTTGTATTAACCTCCCTGGCGGTATGATTATGTCAGATTTTTGGTGCTGAAAGTGTTACGATTATTTTGGATGGAAATTTGGCGTTTTATATTGTAGACCTGTAATTCTTAGGAATAACTTGTTTAAATCTGTCCAAACAAGAGTCTAATAGACATCCCGGGTATGAAAAAGTTTGAAACATGAAATCATAAATTATAATATAATAAATAATTATCAAAAATAATAACATAATAGTAATAAAATGTATTCAATAATGTAATCAAATCAAAAACACTGAAATTTGCTGAGTTGCAGAATTGTCGCTGTCGCCACTTTCAGTTTCTGATGATAAATTTCCCCAAAAATCATTATCACTCAATTCTGCAAATGATTCTTATTTACTATCGGTGTTTTCTAGCTGATCAAAAACATAAAGGGACACTTTTTGGTTGCCATGGACGTTCTCAAGTTTCCAGGCAGAAAGAATGACATGTATAATATAAAAGTGCATGCAGGGCACTGGGCAAACCACTAGGGACAAAGGGGATGTGAAATGACTTCATACAGCAATGTAATCTGTAAGATTGCAGTGTACTGTATGTGTTGTGTGTGTTTCACTATTTGAATTTCCCGCCGGGCTCCGTCCCCGTGCGACGCTCACAGGGAACGGAGCCCGGCACACAGAAGCATCAGGCGGAGGACAGACACGCTGACACCGCGGGAGGACATCGCTGGATCCAGGGGACAAGGTGAGTAACATTGCCTGGATCCAGCGATGCAATCCCGAGTGTGGTGGCTCGGGGTTACTGCTAATGGTACTGAAATTCCACCCCGAGCCACACTCGGGATTACCGCCAGGGAGGTTAAGAGAGGTATGGACTCCAGAGAGAGAGATATCATTTTGCCTCTGTTGAAATCATTAGTAAGACCTCATGTGGAATATGCAGTTCAGTTTTGGGCACCGGTTTATAAAAAGGATATCTGGGAACTGGAGAAAGTGCAGAGAAGGGCAACCAAACTAATAAAAGGCATGAAGGAGCTCAGCTATAAGGTAAGATTAGAGGAACTGAATTTATTCTCTCTTGAGAAGAGGAGATTAAGGGGGATATGATCAATATGTACAAATACATAAGTGGTCCATATAGTGATCTTGGTGTTGAGTTATTCACTTTAAGGTCATCACAAAGAACAAGGGGGCACTCTTTACGTCTAGAGGAAGTTTCATCTCAAAATACGGAAAGGTTTCTTCACAGTAAGAGCTGTGAAAATGTGGGACAGACTCCCTCCAGAAGTGGTTCTGGCTAGCACAGTAGTTTGTTTTAAAAAATGCCTGGGGAGGGGGCGTGACCTGCCGTAGACAGAGATGGACGCATCTCAGTGAGCTCGGATGAATCCACCACCATCCAGCGCTCTAAGAGCTTGTGAGTCCGATTCTCACACTATCCCCATCCCCTGCATCCCCTACCTCATAACAGAGACGTTTTGGGAGCCATAAAACGCCTAACTCGTCACAGGATTGCGGCCGACAGCACTCTATCTCCTCATTGAGCCCACATCAGAGCTGCCTAATGCGCAATCCAATACCCCTTTGGAAGCCCCAAATACAGCACTGCACCCTACCTCTGAAAAACCGAAAACCGGAGAACAGCGGCGGTATCCGGAGCGGAAGCGGCCAGAAATTGAGCCTGAGGCTTCAGTGAGGCCTCCACGGCCGCCATATTGGGACTCCCAGCGAACGGTCTCAGAGACCCATACACCTGTCCCAAGGGCCCAGGAACCAGAGGGATCTTAATTACATCAGTGCAGAATGCCGGCATATATCCCTGAGGAACCCCTTAACCCCTGCATTACTTGCCGGAAAAAGAACTTCCTGTACGGCGGCCATATTGGTGCACCCGAACTTTCCCCAAAAACGCTTTTAGTCACCAACATCACTATCCAACCAGAAAATATAACAAAGCATCAACACCTATCCTTCACACAGTCCTAAAATAGTTGGCCTAGACAAGGAAAATAACAGCTGGCATAGGGAGAATCGGTCACCATAAGAATCCGGAGGACATCCCTGCCCCTGTGAGGCCCAGGAAACGTCTACATAAATCGTACTCCTAGCTCTAAGTCAATTAACCTATAGAAAGCACTCCAGAGACACCCTTGCCATAACCGCAAGAACCAACCTTAGACACCGAATCTGACATTAACCCTATTGGCGCCCTTTCGCCCATAAAATCTACCACAACAACAAGAGACCCCAGCTCCCATTCCACTGGCAACCCAAACACCGCTCGGCAACTAACCAGAGGCTGAGATGGCCACCGGGCCCTAAGCTCACCGCACCATCACGGGCCATACGAACCATCACCTACAGTTCGCAACCCAGCACCGAGCAAGAGCCTGCTCCAGAACCACCCCACGTTTAAAGCTCTAGATGGCCAGTAAAAGGAAAGAGGATAGACCAATACAGAAGCTTACAGCTTACATGTTCCAGCCTGCAGACCGTAGAACCCAAGATAACGTCATTGCTGCAGCCTCACGGGACCGTACGCCTCATTATATGACATCTCCTCAAAGGGAGATCCCCGCAGCGGATATGGAGCCTATTTTGGACAACGATTCCTCAGAGATGGATAGTACCCCCCCGAATGCCAATGGACCACCTGTCAACACCTCGATATCAGGGAGCCCAGCCAAGGCGAGGATGAGGCTGGACACCCCAGAACAAACCCCCAAAGAGGTAAGCCAGTTGCCTCCTCAATCACACGCCCTCACCAATAACGCAGACACCATAGCTTTATTCCAAACCACCAACCAACCAGTAATGGACACGTTGCTTAAGGAAATGTTAGTGTCTCTGAGGAACACGATTTAATCTGATATGGTATCTATGATGCACCAATTCAAGCAAGAAGTTACCTTTGTCAACAACAGAGTATCTCATGTAGAAAATCAACTGGCTACCTGCTCTTCCACGGTCAATGACTTAATTGACACCCACAATGAACATAAGGAAGAACATGACTTGATAAAGGACAAGCTGGCAGACCTCGAAGATAGGTCTCGCCGGAACAATTTGAAAATCCGGGGCGTATCTGAAGAGGTACAAAACCAGGACCTGACCACATATGTCCGTACCCTAATCAAATCCATATGTCCAGAATTCAAAAACTCAGAGCTGGTCGTCGACCGAGCCCATAGGCTCCCCAAGCCGTTTCACCTACCCAACTCTACCCCACGGGATGTAATACTCCGAATCCACTTTTACCACGTGAAAACTCAACTCATGACAAGGGCCCACACCATGGGAACACTACCTGATCCATATTCCCATCTACATACACTGCAGAAACGCAGACAGCTCAACACCATTACTAAGGCTCTACGGAACCACAAGCTGGTGTACCAGTGGATCAACCCAGCAAAAATTCTAGTTACTCATCAGAACACCAAATACCTCATCACATCACTCAATGACAGCCTGCACCGGCTGCGAACATGGGGAATTATTCCTGAAGTAGAAGACCAAGAAATAAATCCCTGCACTGCTGGACATGCACCAACTACCAATCCTCTGCCACAACGCCCAAATCAAAAGCATCGTCCTCGCTGACAAATCTTGCGACACAAGCTAATACAACAGCCTGGAACGGTGTCAAGAGCTCCAGGTCACCTTAACTTTTTACCCCAGTTAGCAGTTCTACAGCGCTTACGTTCGCACTTGTTCTACACTTTGTGTTTCCTTTTGTCTCTTTTTCGTTACCAGTTTGCTCCGGTATATCGAACTCTTATCTGAATTATCGCTAGCAGCGAATCATGGGTATAAAACTATTATCCATCAATACCGAAGGGCTTAATCATCCTGCAAAAAGAGCATCCCTCTGGAAGCTTGCAGTTCAATCCAACTGTGATGTCCTATGTGCGCAGGAGACTCACTTTCGTGCTTCACAACACCGAGAATGTAATCATAAACTGTTTTCCCATAACTTTATTGCTTGCGCCCCCACAAAGAAAAGTGGGGTTCTCCTAGCCATCAAACATACTATATCTTTCAAACTCATAGCAAACCTTTCAGATGAAAATGGCCATTATATCATCCTAATTTGCACCCTGAACGATGTCACATACACTACTGTGAACGTATACGCCCCAAACATCCATCAGATACGATACCTACGGAAGCTCCATAAGAAGATCTCTAAAGTGCAACAGGGCCCTCTAATCTGGTGTGGAGACTTTAACATAATTGCTGATCCGGCCCTCGACTCCTCGAACCCACGTATAAGGAAGACTTCAAGCCTTAATCCATTGCTTAGAGACGTACAACTCTTCGACGTCGGGCGCTGCCAGCATGCTGAAGAAAAGGACTACACATTTCACTCACAATGCCACAATTCCTATTCACGTATTGAGTTATTTCTGACAGATCAATGGCTTTTACAAAAAGTGTCAGCGTCTACCATAATGACTGCTACATGGTCTGATCATGCACCAATCTGTATCACGATTGAAGATCGTCCCAGCCCTCACCCAACTCGCATCTGGAGGTTGAATTCCTATTTACTACAAACAGCCCCATTCCACCAAGTCTTACAGGACTCTCTTTCTGAATTTTTCTCCATCAACACCGGGTCGGTTAGCGATTTTATGGGCCTCACACAAGGCATTTATCCATGAACTTGCCATTAAATTGGGTGCCAGAGCCAAAAGGGAAAGGACGCAGCAGCTAGAGAAATTCGCAAAAGAAATTCAAACTACTGAAAGTATCAACAAACAAAATTCCCATCCTGAGCTAAAAATTAAACTAGGGCGACTCCGTCTGGATCTCAGAAACCTGCTCCTGGCCAAATACGAATCCCAGCAAAAAAGGCTTAAATTGACGTTTTTCACCTCTGGGAACAAAACGGGTAAACTGTTATTCTATCTGACCAAGGCGCAGCGACTGAGATCGACCATCCCTTACATGTATCACCCAACTTCAGGCAAGTGCCTGACTAATCCCCAGGAAATCGCGGACACTTTAAGTACCTACTACGGATCCCTATATAACCTTAAAGATGATCCCTCCATGCAGCAGCCCACACTAGCAGATATCCAAAACTTCTAAGACAACATAAAGCTTCCACATCTATCAAATGCTCAATTGGAGGAAATCAATAAACCCTTTACCCACCCAGAACTGAGTAAAGCTATAGATTCCCTGCCCACTAACAAGTCCCCGGGACCAGACGGAATAATAGGGGAATACTACAAAAAATTTAAGAATACTCTAATACCCCCTCTTTGTGAGTTCTTCAACGCTGCTGCCTCCTCGTCCTCGCCCAGTACAGAATCTTTGAAAGCATTAATTGTCACCTTGCCGAAGCCGGGGAAGCATACTTCCCATCCGCAAAACTATTGCCCAATCTCTCTACTAAATCAAGATGGGAAGCTCTATGAAAAAATGTTGGCCATTCGCCTGACGGACATCCTACCCACTCTAATCAGTCCAGACCAGTCTGGCTTTACCAAAGGACGGCAGACATCGGATGCTACCAGGCGAATGATTAATATCCTGCACCACCTAGAAAGGACTCGAGCGCCTTCTCTGCTCCTCTCTCTGGATGCAGAGAAGGCGTTCGACAGAGTCTATTGGCCCTACGTCCGTCTAGCATTACAAAAATTTGGCTTTCAGGGACGCATAGTCTCCGCCATTATGGCCCTATACTCCAATCCCTCTGCCCAGGTATATTGCTCTAGCATGCTGTCAAAACCATTTCACATATCCAATGGTACCAGGCAGGGGTTCCCACTATCACCCTTAATTTTTAATCTGGCTATGGAGCCCATGGTGGAGACGGTGCTCTCTAACCCCAAAATCAGCGGCATCAATATAGGTCATAGGACCCACAAAATCAACTTGTTTGCGGACGATGTCATTCTAATGCTATCAGATCCCCTTCCCTCCCTGGCTTCGGTTCAACAAATTCTGTTTGACTATGCTAAAGTTTCCTACTACAAAGCAAATGTTACAAAATCATTTATTTTAGACATTAACATACCCCAGAATCTCAAAACTGCAATCCAAAACCAGTACTCATACAGATGGGCAGACAGCTCCATTACTTATTTGGGAATTGAATTAACTAGAAGCACCACAGTACTTTTCCAAACAAACTATTCACCAGCCTTAAAAGCCCTTCAGGGAGACTTGGACACACTATCGAAACCTTTCTTATCTTGGATGGGACGCCTGGCCCTATTCAAAATGTATAAACTCCCCCAGCTTATTTATCTATTCAGATCACTCCCTATCCCTGTACCCAACTCCTTCTTCTCAACAGCACAACGCATCCTTGGTCAATTTCTCTGGCAGAAAAAAAGACTGCGCTGTTCGCGCGCCATCCTACAAAATCACAAAAATCACACAGGAGGAGCGGGCCTGATAAACATTAAAGACTACTATATGGCAGCTATACTAGCTCAGCTTAAAACTTGGATATCCCCTTCCTTACTTCAACCTTGGTGTGACATTGAGGCCACTTATGTATCTAACAACGACTTAAGCTCTTGGCTGCTGTCCAATAACACACACCACACAGCCCCCACTCTAAAAACCTCTGCTGCAGCTTTCCAATACCTCAGAAATAACACCGACACAGACACATCACCTACATATCCTCCCCTTCCTCTATCTGTACTTCAGCATCACATCCCCAACTTATCTATCCACCAATGGACATCAAGGGGAGTTACCCATATCCAAGATCTATTTTCCCAAGGCCTTCTGAAATCCTTTACAACTCTACAGGAAACCTATTCTATCCCATCCTCAGAATACTTTAAGTATATCCAGATGTCGCACTGCATGTTACGAAATCTGTCCTTGCTAAGACCCCTCCATAAGCAAGCTTGGCAATACCTACAGGACAATACTTCAAAAAAAAAAAAAGGAATCTCCTTTTTCTACAACCTTCTGCACAACAAACAAGTCCTCCACAAAACTTCCCCCATTCTTAAATGGGAAACGGATCCAGGCAAATCATTCACCCCCAACCAGTGGTCCACAGCGCTATACCATACCTATAACTCAACGAAATCAGCAAACCTGTGGGAACTGAATTTTAAAGTCATGTTTAGATCGTACATTACTCCCGCCAAAGCCCAAGCAATGAACCCTGCATCCTCTCCACTGTGCTGGAGAGGATGCAGGGAACGGGGGTCCCTGATGCATATTCTCTGGAACTGCCCCAAACTCACGAACCTATGGAATAAAGTATTTACCCTGCTCACCACTATCAGCGGAATGCCCATCCTGAGGTCCCCTGAACTCGTGCTCTTACACATAGGTATCACAGAAATTCCGGCCCACGCAAGAAAGGTTGCCATTAACATTTTGCTAGCTACAAAATTGACACTAACCAGAAATTGGCTTTCTTCAGATATTCCGACCCTAGAAAACATAATCCGTTTGGTGCAAAACCACATGACATATGAGCTTATGTATGCAATCTCAGAAGGAGTGACAGCACATAAATTATCAGACTGGTCACTATGGTACAACTGGTATAATCTCAACTCCAAGCCCACTGTTTAAAACCCTTGGACACCACTCCCTTGAGCTTGGGTCTGACTACAAGGGAAGACGTGGGGTTCTTCTGACCACAGCAATAGCTCCCCATCGGGGTGGTTGGTCTGGGCCTCGCCTCCTTCCTTCCAACAGACCCTAAAATGCAATAAACTAATCCAGGTTTTACCCTTGTTTCCCATTCCTAACACTTTCTAAAACCTTTTTCTGTATATCATAAGGTTACCGGAACAACAATATATTATCTTCTCAACAGTCATTTTTTTCTTAAATACCTAGCGTTCTGCTGCAATGTTAGCTGTTCTTTATTATGTTTAGCTAATAATGATCACTTTTGCATTTTGTATGCCTTTCGATTCATGTAATCGTGAAAACTCAATAAAGCTTTTGAAAACTAAAAAAAAAAAAAGTGTCAAAATGGTCCGATATGTCTGCTGCAATATTGCAGTAATGCTAAAAATCGCAGATCGCTGACATTTCTAGTAAAAAAAAATAAAAAAATAAAAACCCCAGAAATGAATTCTCGTCATCCGTAAACTTTTGCGCAAACCAATCAATAAACGCTGATTGCGATTTTTTTTTACCAAAAATATGAGGAAGAAGGCAAATCAGCCAAAACCAATGGAATTTTAGTAAAAAGTAAGAAATGTGTTTTTTTTTTGCAAAATTAATCTTCTTTTGTTTATAGCGGTGGTCAGAAATGACGCAGAGGTGATCAAATACCACCAAAAGAAAGCTCTATTTGTGGGAAAAAAGGATGCAAATTTAGTTTGGGTACAACGTCGCACAAACATGCAATTGTCAGTTAAATTGACGCAGTGCCGAATCGCAAAAAGTGCTCTGGTCCTGAAGTGTGAAATCCTTCCGGGGCTGAAGTGGTTAATGTAAATAATATAACTGGGTACTAACATTTTTAGGTAAAGTTGATACAGGGAAAATCAAATTGCCTCTCTGGGGAACAGGAGGGATTTTTTCCCCCGCTATAGCAAATTGGATAATGCTTTGCTGAGGTTTTTTGCCTTCCTCTGGATCAACTGTGGGTGAAGGATTGTGTATATGGGATTGTATGGATATATATATATATATATATTTATTTTTTTTATTGGTTGAACTAGATGGACTTTAAATCAAATATAGTTATTGAAAGTAAAAATTCATTTAGGGTGTCTCCATTCTATATTGTGGAGAAACAGAAGCATCTTTGGACAGCAGCATTTATTTTTATCTCAAAATGATCTACAATACCTACATAAAGCAACAATTGAGCCCATGTACATTTCTGACCACCATCCCATCTCCATTACCCTACGATTCCTGCAGACAGAACAAAGGGAAGAGACTTGGAAGCTTAACCCATTTTTACTGACAGACCCGGTCCATAAAACCCTAGTGGAGACAGATCTATAAACTTATTTTGAACACAATTCTACCTCAGACGCCTCAGAAATGAGCATTTGGCTTGCTCATAAGTGTTTTA
The DNA here is from genome assembly GCA_018402905.1 of Glandirana rugosa. Classification (NCBI taxonomy): domain Eukaryota; kingdom Metazoa; phylum Chordata; class Amphibia; order Anura; family Ranidae; genus Glandirana; species Glandirana rugosa. The sequence continues at coordinate 129,827 of BLSH010042470.1, read as the reverse complement.
TTTTAAGAACCTGCATAGTCCTTTCATCTCTCCTCAAAAAGGAGAAACAGGTGCAGACTAAAAAGCTAACCGACAAAATTCGCTCTTTAGAAGCCGCTCATAAGCAATCGAGGGCAACAGTGATCTATGAAACCCTAATACAGGCCAGGAAGGAATTATTGGAGGAATTAGGGAAACAGACCAAGTGAAAATTCCTTTTATCCTCCAAATTATTTTATGAGCAAGCCAACAAAAATGGCAAACTACTAGCCAGGCTCCTTCAGGGGAGGAGGACTCAAACATATCCCATATGCAGAACCGGGCAGGCCAGGACACACAGCGATCAGACGAAATTGCCAGAGTTTTTGTTGACTACTATACCAGACTTTATAACATCCCTACCCCGATGAAGTAAAAAAAAAATCACACCCTCCAACGATCACAAATCATACAAGAGTATCTAGCCAGGCCTAACACACCTAAACTTTCAGCCAAAAATGCCCGTGCCCTAGAATCTCCCATAACGACTCGTGAATTCATTCAGGCCACCCAAGATACTAAACCCGGCAAGAGCCCAGGACCGGATGGGTTGTCAAACCTCTACTATAAAACTTTTTCCACATTGCTTGCCTCATATTTCACAAAAGCATTTAACTCCCTAGCTAACATTCCTGCCCCTCCCAGAGACCTATTGGAGGCACATATTACCGTTATTCCAAAGCAAGGGAAGGATACTACCCAACCAAGCAACTATCGACCTATATCTCTTCTCAACACGGACGTTAAATTGTTCGCAAAAATTCTGGCCATTAGACTCCTTCCCCTTATCCCAAATTTGATCCACTGCGACCAAGTGGGCTTTGTTCCTGGCCGCGAAGCACGCAATAACACAATTAAGACAATCAATATCAATTATTGGCTCAAGAGGTCGGGTATAGAGGCCTTTTTTCTATCCACGGATGTGGAGAAGGCATTCGACAGGGTGGCCTGGGACTTCCTAAAGGAGGTCCTTCAATACCCCCCTGTCGGATGCCTTCTCAATTCGCAATGGAACTAGGCAGGGATGTCCCCTCTCGCCCCTGATTTTCGTACTCACACTAGAACCACTCCCGAACAACAACCGCAATAACCCTGACATCTCGGGGATAAATATAACAAAGCGAGCATTTAAAATGGCTGCTTTCGCTGACGATATCCTACTATTCCTCTCCAGACCTAGGATCACAATCTCCATTCTACTCCTAGAATTCCATCAGTATGGGGAAGTCTCTATCTTCAAAATAAACTATAGCAAATCTCACGCCTTAAATATTTTGTTGCCCGATAAGACATTAGCGGAGTCCAGGGAATCTTCACCATTCTCCTGGTGCTCCACTGAAATTCCATACTTAGGAATCAGACTTCCATCTGACCTAGCTAAGCTGTACTCCCTTTCCTTCAAAAATGCACCAATGATCTAGCTAGCTGGAGCAAATTGAGCATGTCCTGGTTTTGGCAGAGCTACCACGCTGAAGATGACCACTCCTGGTCCTTTTTCTAGCACAGACGATTCCCATCTCCCTTCCCAAAACATTTTTTCAGACACTACAGTCAAAAATGAATAATTATCTATGGAAGGGAAAAACTCCCAGGATCAGTCTACAGAGGCTAGCAGCCCTGAAAAATAAGGGAGGCATTGGACTCCCAAACTTCAGCAGATATCACATGGCAGTTTTACTCACAAAATTAGTGGACTGGCATATCCATAATAGACAAAAGGACTGGGTAGAGCTAGAACACTTAATCATTGGTACCTCGCCGTAACACATAGCCTGGTTACCGGGCAAATGCAGGGATCAATCAATTAAAGACCATCCTCTGGTATATATCCCATTAACCACATTACAGGCCATCTCAAAATTTGACACCATCACAGCCATTCCGGGCCCAATGACCCCGATTAAAGATAACTCAGATTTTCCACCAGGTCTAGATAAGGGATTCGCTTTTTTCCCACCACACTTGAAACCTAGGGCCGCCCACCTTTTCCACGAGGGCATATATCGCTCTCAGACAGCTGTTACAGAAGCACATGACATCCCCCCTATACCCTATTGGCCTTTCCTCCAGATTAGCCACTTCTTAAACAATCCTACTAACAGACCAGCTTTCTCCAGATAGAAAACTCCATTCAAGAAACTTTGTTTTGGCTTACCTCGGAGACACCTTATTGCGACGATATACTCCCTTATTTCCTCCATGGACGCTAACCACATACATCCACTTAAAAAATCCTGGGAGGTACCTTTCGGAAGAGCAGTGGGAATCAGTTTGAACTATAGCTCTCAAGGGAACTCTAAATGTCTCAACCCAAGAGCATAATTACAAGGTGATCACCCTATGGTATAGAACACCAGCCCTACTCCACAAAATGTTTCTCACATTAACAGACCAATGCTGGAGATGCCGAAACCATGTGGGTTCAATGCTTCATATTTGGTGGGAGTGTCCATTTATTATCCCACACTGGGAAAAAATACACAACGTGATACTTAAAGTATCCTCTTACCCCATTAAACTTACCCACCAGCAATACCTTTTACACTACTCTAGCATCTTGGGACATGCCTACAAAAAATCTGTGGTCATGCATATGATTAACGCTGCGAGGATGTGCATCCCTCCCTTATGGAGACAAACGAAAACTCCTTCAATCACAGATTGGCTGACCAGACTGAATAGAATTCAAGAAATGGAGGAATTGATAGCTATTTCAGATGAACGCATAACATCCTACCATAAGACTTGGCTAGGATGGATAGACTTTAAAACGACTGACCAATACAAAGATCTTCTGAATGTGGCAATCCAATCTCGCAAGACCATATAGAACAGGCTCTGTGGTCAACTAGTGATAGCTCCCCCCGAGATTTTTAAACAATGAAGTTCTGAACCTCCCCAACCACCCCATCTCTCCCTACTCTTCCCTACCCTCCTTATTACTCCCCCTCCCTTCCCTACCCCTTCCAGACGCTGTTTATTATTCCCCCTTTAACAGTACTTGCTCACTCGATCCGAACAGAGATACCAAAGGGTGAATCTGCAAAAGCATCGAACTGCATAAGCTCTTTTAAGACCCCTTTAAAAAACTGTTGTACATCTCAGTTCTTTAGTCGTCTAGATTGCAAGGCACTAATTTTGTGACTTGTTCTGTAAATCTACGCTGTAAAGTGACTCTACAACTGTTCGCTTGATCTCTGTTCTTAATCACTTTATGCTGTACTGTGTTTATCCTCTTCAATAAAACATTATGGAATTAACATACATACCTCTGACAGCCTGGTCAGTCTTGGAACGCCGAATCCCCAATACCACCGATGACACTTCGCACCTCACATTGTCAACCAACAGACCTCCCTGAACCTTCCTAGCCGGACTAACCAATTCCCCAACCCTAAATGCCCCAAAAAAGGCTAATATGAATGCTGTAAAGAAAAGTAGACCATCGTAAGGAGAAGAGCACACGTTACTCACCTGCGCCAGGAGCTCCAACAGCATCTCGAACGTGACTGGGCGACGGGCCGTCCGGAGACCTGGATCCTTTCCTATAACCTTTTAACGCCTGGCACACCATAAAGTCCTTCGTGGCATCGGGTACACCCGACAACCGGAACAAGAAAGCTAGCCCCAACAGTTTACAATTAAGGACTGAGACCAAAAACCTGTTTTCGAAGTTCAACCCTATAAAGTACAACAATACATACCTGACATCCCCGCTACCTAATGCCACTCCCCTGCGTTGCAGCAGCAACAAACATTCCTGACACATCCTCAAGTATGCTGCCCAAGTTTGTACACTCACCGACCTCCTGATCAAGCCCATGGCGACTCCAATGCAATGTGCCACAGCTTCTCTGGACAAGGGACCCCGTGTTGCTCCGTGCCCGGCGCCAACTCCCGGAACTTATCCAGCTGAAACCGAGACAAAGCATCGGCCAATTCGTTAGTAGTCCCAGGTAAATGAACCGTGTACAAAAATACATTCAACTGTAAACAACGAAGGGCTAAATGATGCAGCAGCTGTACTACTGGTGGAGAACCCGCTGAAAGCCGATTAATAACCTGCACTACACCCATATTGTCACAGTGTACGTAAACCTTCTTTTACAAAAGGAGTCACCCTACACTTCCACCACAATAATAACTGGGAACAACTCTAACAGAATGAGGTTCTTCAAAAAACCTGCTTGCTCCCATTCTACCGGCCAGCAAGACGTTCTCCATTTACCACCCAAAAAGCTCCGTAACCCATGGAACCCGCGGCATCCGTGTACAGTTCAAGGTTGAAACTACTAACCCACGCTCTGCATTCAGAGCGACTGCCCATTAAATTCCTGCAAGAAAATGTCCAAGATTCTCAAGTCGGACTTGTGTTCCCTGCTCAAAGTCACGAAATGACTTGGAGAAGAAACCCCAGCTGTGGCCAACGACAACCATCGACAGAAAACCCTGCCCATGGGGAGGATGCCACAGGCAAAATTCAATTAGCCCAACAGTGACTGCATAGCACGCAATTGAATGGGGCTTTTCTGAAGCACACCCGCGATCTCCTCCCGCAAAGCCGTCAACTTGTCTTCCAGTAAACAACATTCCATAGCTAGTGAATCTATGTCAATACCCAGGAAACTAATGGACATGGACGGACCCTCTGTTTTCCCTGCCACCAACGGAATACCGAACCGCTCATCGACATGATGAATCGTGGCTAGCAGAACCCCGCTAAGGTTGGAAGATGCAGGCCCGATGCACAAAAAATTATCCAAGTAATGGATGACTGAGTTAATGCCCAACACGTCACACCCAACCCATTTGATGAATGAGCTAAACTTCTCAAAAAACGCGTATGAAATGGAGCAGTCCATGGGCAGGCATCGATCTACGTAAAACTCATCTGCCACTTCGATGTCCGTTTTTGCCATCAACAAGCCCTTTGCATAACGCCTGACCCAAAAAATTGCACCATTGAAAGAGGTATACGACACAGAGCAAGCTTCCGGGTCAATGGCATCGTTAACCGACCCACCCTTAGGGAAAGAAAGGTGGTGTATAAGACGGAACTTGTTCCGTTCCTCCTTGGGCACCACCCCCAATGGGGAAACCACCAAATTACTGAATGGAGGGTCCACAAAAGGGCCCGCCATATGCCCTAAGGCGACTTTTTTTGCTATCTTCTCGGATACTACCTCGGGATGTAGCCGAGCTGACCGCAAATTTTCCGCAAACGGCAGAACTCGGGAAAGAACACAAGGAATCGCAAACCCAATCGAAAAACCAATACCTAACAGCCTAGCAGCTGACTGATCCGGATACTTTCCACTCTCATTGGCATCGTCCCTCTTACTTGCAGTATCGCTGTCCCTTACTTTGTTTAAGACAGCGGGAGAGGGAGTGTGATCCGCTACACCCGGAGCATTCATGAAGGAAGCGGCAGTTCGCTCCGAACTTGCACCCACCTTCATTGAACTGCCAACAAAACCCCTTCCGCTTTGCGACCGGCTGTCCCAGGGGCACCCGAACCCCCGCCCCCTCCCTGAACAAACTGGAAGGTAGAAGCCCAAGCCAACATCATCAGCTTCATTCATAAGCTGGTGTCCTTATGGTCTAGGCGCAAAGCCGGGCGCGCCGCTTTCCGTTGTCGAAAATGCTCTTCGTACTGCAGCCACGCCCGACCCCCGTAGACCCTATGTGCCTCGCTAATAGCATCCAAGTAACAAAAGAGCGCTGAGCAACACTCCGGCTGCTTCTCCATGATATCACTAGCCAGGATAGCAAAGGCCTGCAGCCAATTGCTAAATGCACCAGGGATCAGGCAGAAACGACGCCTCTCCACCTCATACCTCCACACGTCCTCTGGATGCACGGGGTCTAGATTAAACCTCTCAAGGGGCAATAACGAAAAAATCTCCACATACTCACCCCTCCAAATCTTTTCGCAGACCTCTCGATTCAAGTGGGCCCATAATGGGCCCTTGAAACAAACATAAACCTCACACCTGGTGGAGTCAGACAGACGCGCCGACTCCAGCTGCTTACCTCCATCTGTAGACGCCACCCCATCTGGGGCAGATGAGACGCATCCACAAGCCTAACCCCCAAGCTGGGTTCTACATCCCTAGACCCATGCCTCAGCCGGGTTGGCCACCTCACTGGAGTCAAATCTATCCACTAAAGCCCGCAACCCTGCCATAAGGTACCCAGAATTGGCCCCGGACGCAGTGCACCCTTGTTCCGCTGAGTGCAGGGGTGCAGTCGCAGCTCCGTCATCTACCGCTGGAGACCTTCGGAGCTGGAACGCTCCCCTTTGGACCTCTCCTCCACCATCACCTGCTGCTCTCCCAGCCGGTTGCTGGGACTCCCCGAAGGACCAGGCCGCTGCACAGCACTCCTCACCGCTGGCCTTAGTCCACCCCCGATCCTTCTCTTATCCCCACACTGTCCAGGCACCATGTGCTCCACAGGCCCAGCTGCACCGTGCGCCAAGAAGGGCCATCTGCCGCTCCACCCGACTGGCAGGCGCCCGCCCAGAATACGCTCCCCCGCCGAGCTGCCTCCCTGGCCGGAACATCACCAAGGGAGGCAGCCGCTTCCGCATGTCTCCCATGCCGGCCGCTCCGGCGGCCGTGACAGCCGAGCACGCGGCTCCCCCCGTCGTCTGGGTCTGCCTCAGGGAGGGAAGATACCCACTCCTGCAGCCAGGCCATGACTCTGGTGGCCGCGGCTGCTCTATACCTCTGCAGAATCTCCTCTACTTCCGCCATTGTGCCAATAGGATGCAGCCTGACACAAAGAAAAGGGGGCACCGCAGGGATGGTCAAATTCTTCTGGCTCCACTGCTCCCTCTGTCTTCACTGGCATAAGTACCTCTTCCCGTCTCCTCCTTGGCAACCCCCCTCTCTTTACATGAGGACCTGCCCTGCAGCCACCTTAACTTTCTACTGCCCTGGTGCTCCCTGTCCCCCCTGTCATGAGGCCCTGCGCCCAGCTACGCTATCTGTGGGCCTATCTTGAACTAGATAATAAGGTTACAGGCGGACACCATATGCAGAAAGGAGCAGCTCTCTGATCTGCTTCCTCCTCGCTCACTGGAGCGCTGGGCTGTGGAGGGGCAAGGATTGGCCAACTCAGGCTCTCAGTGGCTCTCTGAGAGGCTGAGCGGGGTGTCAGTCTATCACGCATTCTCGTGATAAAGCGGTGCCTGGACTGATTTCTGTGACGTCAGCAGAGAGCGGACTTCAGGCTTCTCTCTGCTGAAAACAGGTCATAGGAGTGCAAAACTAATTGCACTCCTGTGATCCATAGAAGTACAGCCAAACAAGCTTTGGCTATACTCCTTTAATGGCATCCCAGTCTTAGTGGTAGGGTTCAATATTGAGTTGTCCCACCCTTTGCAGCTGCTATAACAGCTTCACTTTTCTGGGAAGTCTGTCCGCAAGGTTTAGGAGTGTGTCTATGGGAATGTTTGACCATTCTTTCAGAAGCGCATTTGTGAGGTCAGGCACTGATGTTGGCGAGAAGGCCTGGCTCCCAGTCTACACTCTAATTCATCCCCAAGGTGTTTTGTCGGGTTGAGTTCAGGACTCAATGCAGGCCAGTGAAGTTCCTCCACCCTAAACGTGCTTATCCATGTCTTTATGGGCCTAGCTTTGTGCACTGGTGCACAGTGATGTTGGAACAGGATGGGGCCATCCTCAAACTGTTCCCACAATGTTTGGAGCATGAAATTGTCCAAAATGTCTTGCTATGCTGATGCCTTAAGAGTTCCCTTCACTGAAACTAAGGGGCCAAGCCCAACCCCACACCATGACCCCCCCTCCACCAAATGATTTGGACCAGTGCACAAAGCAAGGTCCATAAAGACATGGACTGGCGAGTTTCACTAGTTCCAGTGAAGGGAACTCTTAATGCATCAGCATACCAAGAAATTTTGGACAATTTCATGCTCCCAACTTTACTTTGTGGGAACAGTTTGGGGATGGCCCCTTCCTTCCAGTGCACAAAGCAAGATCCATAAAGACATGGATGAGCGAGTTTGGGGTGGAGGAACCTGACTGGCCTGCAAAGAGTCCTGATCTCAACCTGACAAAACACCTTTGGGATGAATTAGAGCAGAGACTGCAATCCTTCTCATCCACATCAGTGCCTGACCTCACAAATGCGCTTCTGGAAGAATGGTCAAACATTCCCATAGGCACACTACTAAACCTTGTGGACAGCCTTCCCAGAAGAGTGGAAACTGTTATAGCTGCAAAGGGTGGGCCAACTCAATATTGAGCCCTACCGACTAAGACTGGGATACCATTGAAGTTCACGTGTGTGTTAAAGCAGGCATCCCAATACTTTTGGTAATATAGTGTATGTTTTGATTGGAGTTATGCATAAAGTTGAATTGTGGCCAGGCTGTGGATATTCAAGGTCCATTCACGATATAGTCTATGTGGTTGATTTACTAAGCCTGGGGTGTGCAAAATCTGGTGCAGCTGAGCATGGTAGCCAATCAGCTTCTAACCTCAGCTTGTTCAATTAAGCTTTGGCAATAAAACCTGGAAGCTGATTGGTTTCTATGCAGAGTTGCACCAGATTTTGCACTCTTTAGATTTAGTAAATCAACCCCTATGTGTTGGGCTGCGTTGGACAGCATTGCACATCAACAAATAACAGGGCAATTTGCTTTATGTCCTATTAGTTCAGTTCACACCAATACACTGTGGTGGTGTATATGGAAAAAAGTAGGACATGCTGCTTTTTTTTATGCAGCACATCGCGTTGCAACATACTACATCAGACTACAGTGCTCTGGTGTGCACAGAAATAAATAAAATTTCATTTTGTGGCATTTTGATAAAGATATAATAGGAAACAATGTGATTTGTTGTAACAATACATTGCGCTGCTCCTTCACAGTGCACACCAGTGGGCGCGCATTATACAGAACATAAAGCTTCCCTGCTGGTGTGAATGTGCCCTCAAATATTTACATATTCTTACTGAGCAGTAGAAAAAAAACCTTAATACAAGCCCTCACTAACTTCCATTGCTGTGTTCACTGTGACATATTTTGTTTGCCATATTTTAGTATGCAATGTTTGCAGAAGAAACTTTCTAGTTTTACTTTCACTTTCTTTTGGTAGGACAGCTTCCCCTGACAGCAGTGTCATGGCAGCCTTCAAACCTGTAAACACAGAGCAGGTGGAAGAAGGGGAGAGGGAAAATTGCAAGTCCAGGCTTGATGGACTGCACACCTTTTTGTTTTGAACATTAAGAATGAATTGCTTAAAGTGGTTGTCAACTTGTGACAACTAGAGTTGAGCGAACCTGAACTATAAAGTTCAGGTTTCTACCTGACCTTAGGGTGTCCGTGTCCCGAACCTGGACATTTGAGAAAAAGTCCGGGTTCAGGTTTCGGGTATTTTTTCATACCTGTTGAATAACTGCAGGGCAGCCAATGAACAAGTGTTTCACTCGTTTGCCCTTAGAAGCCATCACAGCCATGCCTACTAATGGCATGGCTGTGATTGGCCAGTGCATCATGTGACCCAGCCAGTGCTGCATGTCACATCATCTCATACTAGTGTAGGGAGAGGATGCTGCTGCTGCTGTGAGGGACAGATTAGCTTTAGAAAATCATCTCATACTAGTGTAGGGAGGGGATGTTGTTGCTGCTGTGATGGACAGATTAGCTTTAGAAAATCTGTTAAAAACAGCGATTTATTGGTGGGTGGGTGCTAGAGAAGATTTTTGTTTGCTAGAGTACATTTTGTTTGCTAAGCAAAGTGCCTCATATAAAACCTAAGCAATTTTTCTGTTTGTTAGGTGGGCGTTTGCAGCCATTTTTGCAAGTGCACTTGCAACTGCTTGTGTGTCAGGGACACTACTTTAATCGTGTTCTTTGCGGCCAGCGGGGCATTTCTTGCACAAAATTAAAAAGTGCGTCTACATTGCTGGTTTAAAAAAATAACATGTTCTAAATACTACATTTGCGGCCAGCGGTGCATTTCTTGCGCAAAAATAAAAAGTGTGTCTACATTGCTGGTTTAAAAAAAAAAATTCTAAATACTACATTTGCAGCCAGCGATGCATTTCTTGCACAAAAATAAAAAGTGCGTCTACGTTGCTGGTTTAAAAAAAAAAAATTCTAAATACTACATTTGCAGCCAGCGATGCATTTCTTGCACAAAAATAAAAAGTGCGTCTACAATGCTGGTTTAAAAAAAAAATCTATATTCTAAATACTACATTCGCGGCCAGCTGTGCATTTCTTGCACAAACATAAAAAGTGCATCTACATTGCTGGTCAAAAAAAAAATATTCTAAATACTACATTTGTGGCCAGCGGTGCATTTCTTGCTCAAAAATAAAAAAGTGCGTCTACATTGCTGGTTTAAAAAAAAAATCTATATTCTAAATACTACATTTGTGGCCAGCGGTGCATTTCTTGCACAAAAATAAAAAGTGCGTCTACATTGCTGGTTTAAAAAAAAAAATATTCTAAATACTACATTTGCGGCCAGCGGTGCATTTCTTGCACAAAATTAAAAAGTGCATCAACATTGCTGGTTTTTAAAAAAAATAAATAAAATAGTGCTACATAGTACATTTGCACCTTGCTGTGTATTTCTTGCACAAAATTAAAAAGTGTGTCTACATTGCTGGTTTAAAAAAAAGAATAATAAATAGTGCTACATAGTACAATTGCACCTTGCTGTGTATTTCTTACACAAAATTAAAAAGTGCGTCGACATTGCTGGTTTAAAAAAAAATATATAGTGCTACATAGTACATTTGCACCTTGCTGTGTATTTCTTGCACAAAATTAAAAAGTGTGTCTACATTGCTGGTTTAAAAAAAAGAATAATAAATAGTGCTACATAGTACAATTGCACCTTGCTGTGCATTTCTTACACAAAATTAAAAAGTGTGTCTACATTGCTGGTTTAAAAAAAAAATTCTAAATACTACATTTGCAGCCAGCGATGCATTTCTTGCACAAAAATAAAAAGTGCGTCTACATTGCTGGTTTAAAAAAAAAAAATTCTAAATACTACATTTGCAGCCAGCGATGCATTTCTTGCACAAAAATAAAAAGTGCGTCTACATTGCTGGTTTAAAAAAAATTAATATTCTAAATACTACATTCGCGGCCAGCTGTGCATTTCTTGCACAAACATAAAAAGTGCATCTACATTGCTGGTCAAAAAAAAAAAAATATTCTAAATACTACATTTGTGGCCAGCGGTGCATTTCTTGCTCAAAAATAAAAAAGTGCGTCTACATTGCTGGTTTAAAAAAAAAATCTATATTCTAAATATTTGGTCGTTACAACTACGTGAAAAATTAAAACACGTTCTTTACGTGGCGACCGGCGTTTACATCATAAATCTTATAAAAAAAAAAATTTGGTCGTTACATCTGCGTGAAAAATAAAAACACGTTCTTTACGTGGCGACCGGTGTTTACATCATAAATCTTATATCTAAAAAAAAAATTTGGTCGTTACATCTGCGTGAAAAAATAAAAACTCGTTCTTTACGTGGCGACCGGTGTTTACATCATAAATCTTATAAAAAAAAAAAAACTG
>BLSH010042470.1:91801-111154 GCA_018402905.1 Glandirana rugosa | reverse complement strand
ACTGGTTAAGTGAACTTATTTTTTTTTATATCTCTCAATATTTTGGGGGCTACCCCGATTAGAAAAAAAAAACCAAACAAACAAAAAACAGTGTTGGCTACCTCCTCCACCGCCACTTACACCTACACCGCCACGGTCACGTCATGTCGGCACATGCGCAGTGAAGTACTGGCCTCCGTGCCGTTCCTCCACTGCGACCGCGCCATGACTGGCGGCTCCCGCACATCACATGACTCCAGCCAGTCACAGCGCCGGAGTCGCGGCCCCTGGAAGGAAGGGGGGCAGAAGATGGATGCTGCCAGGAGAGGGGACAGTGCTGGATCTTGCAGGCTTCGTTTACAGATGACACATAATGGGCTATTATGCGATGTATTATAGCCCATTATGCTTCTACATTACAGGGGAATATAGAGGAAAGTAAACCCCATCTGGGTTTACTTCCTCTTTAAAGTGTTACTAAACCCAGGACACTGCATTCACTATATCTGGTCTGCCACAGTACATAGAACATAGAAATGCAATTATGTTATTAAATATAAACTGCTAAATACTAGAGTTGAGCGAACCTGGACTGTAAAGCTCGGGTCCATACCGGACTTTGGGGTGTCCGTGCCCCAAACCCGAACCCAGACATTTGAAAAAAAGTCCGGGTTCGGTATTCAGGTATTTTTCACGCATTTTCTATATCAACAAGCGTTTTACTCGTTTGCCCTTAGAAGCCATCACAGTCATGCCTACTAATGGCATGGCTGTGATTGGCCAGTGCATCATGTGACCCAGACTATTTTTGGTGCCTGTTGAATAGCTGCAGGGCAGCCAATCAACAAGCATTTCACTCATTTGCCCTTAGCAGCCATCACAGCCATGCCTACTAATGGCATGGCTGTGAATGACCAGTGCATCATGTGACCCAGCCTCTATATGAACTGGAGTCACGCATGCCGCGTGTCAAATCGTCTCAGGCTAGTGTAGGGAGAGCATGCTGCCGTCGCTGTGAGGGATAGATTACCGATCTAAAATGATCTCATCCTGCATTACAGACAGATTCCTGGCGGTGCTGTGAGGGGAAAGCTTAGCGTTCTAAAACCATCTGATACTGGACTAGGTAGAGTTTACTAGTGCTGTGAAGGATAGATTACCGATCTAATATGATCTCATCCTGAATTACGGACAGGTTCCTGGCGGTGCTGTGAGGGGAAAGCTTAGTGTTCTAAAACCATCTGATACTGGACTAGGTATAGTTTACTAGTGCTGTGAGGGACAGATTATTGTTCTAAAATCATCTACTAGTGCTATAGGGAGAGGCTCCTGCTGGTGCTGTGAGGGACAGATTATTGTTCTGAAATCATATACTAGTGCTATAGGGAGAGGTTCCTGATGCTGCTGTGAAGGACAGATTATTGTTCTAAAATAATCTCATACTGCTAGAGGGAGAGGTTCCTGCTGCTCCTGTGAGGGACAGATTATTGTTCTAAAATCATCTTCTAGTGCTATAGGGATAGGTTCCAGCTGGTGCTGTGAGGGACAGATTATTGTTCCAAAATCATCTCCTAGTGCTATAGGGAGAGGTTTCTGCTGGTGCTGTGAAGGACAGATTATTGTTCTAAAATCATCTCCTAGTGCTATAGGGAGAGGTTCCTGCTGGTGCTGTGAGGGACAGATTATTGTTCTAAAATGATCTCCTAGTGCTATAGGGAGAGGTTCCTGCTGGCGCTGTGAGGGACAGATTATTTTTCAAAAATCATCTCCTTGTGCTATAGGGAGAGATTCCTGCTGGTGTTGTGAGGGGCAGATTATTGTTCTAAAACCATCTCCTAGTGGTATAGGGAGAGGTTCCTACTGGTGCTGTGAGGGACAGATTATTGTTCAAAAATCATCTCATACTGCTAGAGGGAGAGGTTCCTGCTGCTCCTGTGAGGGACAGATTATTGTTCTATAACCATCTCCTAGTGCTATAGGAAGAGGTTCCTGTTGGTGCTGTGAGGGACAGATTATTGTTCTAAAATGATCTCCTAGTGCTATAGGGAGAGCTTCCTGATGGTGCTATGAGGGATAGATTATTTTTAAAAAATCATCTCCTAGTGCTATATGGAGAGATTCCTGCTGGTGCTGTGAGGGACAGACTATTGTTCTAAAATCATCTCCTAGTGCTATAGGGAGAGGTTCCTGCTGGTGATGTGAGAGACAGATAATTGTTCTAAAATCATCTCATACTGCTATAGGGAGAGGTTCCTGCTGGTGCTGTGAGGGACACATTTTTGTTCTAAAATCATCTCCTAGTGCTATAGGGAGAGGTTCCTGCTGGTGCTGTGAGGGACAGTTTATTGTTCTAAATTCATCTCCTAGTGCTATAGGGATAGGTTCCTGCTGCTCCTGTAAAGGACAGATTATTGTTCTAAAACCATCTCCTAGTGCTATAGGGAGAGGTTCCTGCTGGTGCTGTGAGGGACAGAATATTGTTCTAAAACCATCTCCTAATGCTATAGGGAGAGGTGCCTGCTGCTACTGTGAGTGACAGATTATTGATCTAAAATCATCTCCTAGTACTATAGGGAGAGGTTCCTGCTGGTGGTGTGAGGGACAGATTATTGTTCTAAAATCCTCTCCTAGTGCTACAGGGAGAGGTTCCTGCTGCTCCTGTAAAGGACAGATTATTGTTCTAAAACCATCTCCTGGTGCTATAGGGAGAGGTTCCTGCTGGTGCTGTGAGGGACAGATTATTGTTCTAAAATCATCTCCTAGTGCTATAGGGAGAGGTTCCCGGTGATGCTGTGAGGGGCCGATTATAGTTCTAAAACCATCTCCTAGCGCTATAGGGAGAGGTTCCTGCTGGTGCTGTGAGGGACAGATTGTTGTTCTAAAATCATATCCTAGTGCTATAGGGAGAGGCTCCTGCTGCTAGTGTGAGGGACAGATTATTGTTCTAAAACCATCTCCTAGTGCTATAGGGAGAGGTTCTGGCTGGTGCTGTGAGGGACAGATTATTGTTCTAAAATAATCTCCGGGTGCTATAGGGAGAGGTTCCTGCTGGTGCTGTGGGGGACAAATTATTGTTCTAAAACCATATCCTAGTGCTATAGGGAGAGGTTCCTGCTGGTGCTGTGAGGGACAGATTATTGTTCTAAAATGATCTCCTAATGCTATATAGAGAGGTTCCTGCTGGTGCTGTGAGGGACAGATTATTTTTCAAGAATTATCTCCTAATGCTATAGGGAGAGATTCCTGCTGGTGCTGTGAGGGACAGATTATTGTTCTAAAATCATCTCCTAGTGCTATAGGGAGAGGTTCCTGCTGGTGCTGTGAGGGACAGATTATTGTTCTAAAATGATCTCCTAGTGCTATAGGGAGAGGTTCCTGCTGGCGCTGTGAGGGACAGATTATTTTTCAAAAATCATCTCCTTGTGCTATAGGGAGAGATTCCTGCTGGTGTTGTGAGGGGCAGATTATTGTTCTAAAACCATCTCCTAGTGGTATAGGGAGAGGTTCCTACTGGTGCTGTGAGGGACAGATTATTGTTCAAAAATCATCTCATACTGCTAGAGGGAGAGGTTCCTGCTGCTCCTGTGAGGGACAGATTATTGTTCTATAACCATCTCCTAGTGCTATAGGAAGAGGTTCCTGCTGGTGCTGTGAGGGACAGATTATTGTTCTAAAATGATCTCCTAGTGCTATAGGGAGAGCTTCCTGATGGTGCTATGAGGGATAGATTATTTTTCAAAAATCATCTCCTAGTGCTATATGGAGAGATTCCTGCTGGTGCTGTGAGGGACAGACTATTGTTCTAAAATCATCTCCTAGTGCTATAGGGAGAGGTTCCTGCTGGTGATGTGAGAGACAGATAATTGTTCTAAAATCATCTCATACTGCTATAGGGAGAGGTTCCTGCTGGTGCTGTGAGGGACAAATTATTGTTCTAAAACCATATCCTAGTGCTATAGGGAGAGGTTCCTGCTGGTGCTATGAGGGACAGATTATTGTTCTAAAATGATCTCCTAGTGCTATATGGAGAGGTTCCTGCTGGTGCTGTGAGGGACAGATTATTTTTCAAGAATTTTCTCCTAATGCTATAGGGAGAGATTCCTGCTGGTGCTGTGAGGGACAGATTATTGTTCTAAAACCATCTCCTAGTTCTATAGGGAGAGGTTCCTGCAGGTGCTGTGAGTGACAGATTATTGTTCTGAAATCATCTCCTAGTGCTATAGGGAGAGGTTCCTGCTGGTGCTGTGAGGGACAGATTTTTGTTCTATAATCATCTCCTAGTGATGTAGGGAGAGGATCCTGCTGCTGCTGTGAGGGACAGATTATTGTTCTAAAATCATCTCATACTGCTAGAGGGAGAAGTTCCTGCTGGTACTGTGAGGGACAGATTACTGTTCTAAAATCATCTCCTAGTGCTATAGTTAGAGGTTCCTGCTGGTGCTGTGAGGGACAGATTATTGTTTTAAAACCATCTTCTAGTGCTATAGGGAGAGGTTCCTGCTATTGCTGTGAGGGACAAATTATAGTTCTAAAATCATCTCCTAGAGCTATAGGGAGAGGTTCCTGCTGCTAGTGTGAGGGACAGATTATTGTTCTAAAACCATCTCCTAGTGCTATAGGGAGAGGTTCCGGCTGGTGCAGTGAGGGACAGATAATTGTTCTAAAATAATCTCATGGTGCTATAAGGAGAGGTTCCTGCTGGTGCTGTGAGGGACAAATTATTGTTCTAAAACCATCTCCTAGTGCTATAGGGAGAGGTTCCTGCTGGTGCTGTGAGGGACAGATTATTGTTCTAAAATCATCTCCTAGTGCAATAGGTAGAGGTTCCTGCTGGTGCTGTGAGGGACAGATTTTATTTCTATAATCATCTCCTAGTGATGTAGAGAGAGGATCCTGCTGCTGCTGCTGCGAGGGACAGATTATTGTTCTAAAACCATCCCCTAGTACTATAGGGAGAGATTCTTGCTGATGCTGTGAGGGACAGATTATTGTTCTAAAATCATCTCCTAGTTCTATAGGAAGAGGTTCCTGCTGGTGCAGTGAGGGACAGATTATTGTTCTAAAATCATCTCCTAGTGATGTAGGGAGAGGGTTTCCTGCTGCTGCTGTGAGGGACAGATTATTGTTCTAAAATCATCTCATACAGCTAGAGGGAGAAATTCCTGCTGCTCCTGTGAGGGACAGATTATTGTTCTAAAACCATCCCCTAGTTCTATAGGGAGAGGTTCTTGCTGGTGCTGTGAGGGACAGATTATTGTTCTAAAATCACCTCCTAGTGCTATAGGGAAAGTTTCCTGCTGGTGCTGTGAGGGACAGATTATTGTTCTAAAATCATCCCCTAGTGCCATAGGTTGAGGTCACTGCTGGTGCTGTGAGGGACAGATTATTGTTCTAAAACCATCTCCTAGTGCTATAGGGAGAGGTTCCGGCTGGTGCCGTGAGGGACAGATTATTGTTCTAAAATAATCTCATAGTGCTATAAGGAGAGGTTCCTGCTGGTGCTGTGAGGGAAAATTATTGTTCTAAAACCATCTCCTAGTGCTGTAGGGAGAGGTTCCTGCTGCTCCTGTGAGGGACAGATTATTGTTCTAAAATGATCTCCTAGTGCTATATGGAGAGGTTGCTGCTGGTGCTTTGAGGGACAGATTATTTTTCAAAAATCATCTCCTAATGCTATAGGGAGAGATTCCTGCTGGTGCTGTGAGGGAAAGATTATTGTTCTAAAACCATCTCCTAGTTCTATAGGGAGAGGTTCCTGCTGGTGCTGTGAGGGACAGATTATTGTTCTAAAATCATCTCCTAGTGCAATAGGGAGAGCTTCCTGCTGGTGCGGTGAGGGACAGATTTTTGTTTTATAATCATCTCCTAGTGATGTAGGGAGAGGATCCTGCTGCTGCTGCGAGGGACAGATTATTGTTCTAAAATCATCTTATACTGCTAGAGGCAGAGTTTCCTGCTGCTCCAGTGAGGGACAGATTATTGTTCTAAAATCATCTCCTAGTGCAATAGGGAGAGGTTCCTGCTGGTGCTGTGAGGGACAGATTTTTGTTCTATAATCATCTCCTAGTACTATAGGGAGAGGCTCGTGCTGCTAGTGTGAGGGACAGATTATTGTTCTAAAACCATCTCCTAGTGCTATTGGGAGAAGTTCCGGCTGGTGCTGTGAGGGACAGATTATTGTTCGAAAATAGTCTCCTAGTGCAATAGGGAGAGGTTCCTGCTGGTGCTGTGAGGGACAAATTATTGTTCTAAAACCATATCCTAGTGCTATAGGGAGAGGTTCCTGCTGGTGCTGTGAGGGACAGATTATTGTTCTAAAATGATCTCCTAGTGCTATATGGAGAGGTTCCTGCTGGTGCTGTGAGGGACAAATTATTGTTTAAAACCATCTCCTAGTGCTGTAGGGAGAGGTTCCTGCTGGTGCTGTGAGGGACAGATTATTGTTCTAAAATGATCTCCTAGTGCTATATGGAGAGGTTGCTGCTGGTGCTGTGAGGGACAGATTATTTTTCAAAAATCATCTCCTAATGCTATAGGGAGAGATTCCTGCTGGTGCTGTGAGGGACAGATTATTGTTCTAAAACCATCTCCTAGTTCTATAGGGAGAGGTTCCTGCTGGTGCTGTGAGGGACAGATTATTGTTCTAAAATCATCTCCTAGTGCAATAGGGAGAGGTTCCTGCTGGTGCTGTGATGGACATATTTTTGTTCTATAATCATCTCCTAGTGATGTAGGGAGAGGATCCTGCTGCTGCTGCGAGGGACAGATTATTGTTCTAAAATCATCTTATACTGCTAGAGGCGGAGTTTCCTGCTGCTCCTGTGAGGGACAGATTATTGTTCTAAAATCATCTCCTAGTGCAATAGGGAGAGGTTCCTGCTGGTGCTGTGAGGGACAGATTTTTGTTCTATAATCATCTCCTAGTGCTATAGGGAGAGGCTCCTGCTGCTAGTGTGAGGGACAGATTATTGTTCTAAAACCATCTCCTAGTGCTATAGGGAGAGTTTCCGGCTGGTGCTGTGAGGGACAGATTATTGTTCTAAAATAGTCTCCTAGTGCTATAGGGAGAGGTTCCTGCTGGTGCTGTGAGGGACAAATTATTGTTCTAAAACCATATCCTAGTGCTATAGGGAGAGGTTCCTGCTGGTGCTGTGAGGGACAGATTATTGTTCTAAAATGATCTCCTAGTGCTATATGGAGAGGTTCCTGCTGGTGCTGTGAGGGACAGATTATTTTTCAAGAATTATCTCCTAATACTATAGGGAGAGATTCCTGCTGGTGCTGTGAGGGACAGATTATCGTTCTAAAACCATCTCCTAGTTCTATAGGGAGAGGTTCCTGCAGGTGCTGTGAGTGACAGATTATTGTTCTGAAATAGTCTCCTAGTGCTATAGGGAGAGGTTCCTGCTGGTGCTGTGAGGGACAGATTTTTGTTCTATAATCATCTCCTAGTGATGTAGGGAGAGGATCCTGCTGCTGCTGTGAGGGACAGATTATTGTTCTAAAATCATCTCATACTGCTAGAGGGAGAGGTTCCTGCTGGTGCTGTGAGGGACAGATTACTGTTCTAAAATCATCTCCTAGTGCTATAGTTAGAGGTTCCTGCTGGTGCTGTGAGGGACAGATTATTGTTTTAAAACCATCTTCTAGTGCTATAGGGAGAGGTTCCTGCTATTGCTGTGAGGGACAGATTATAGTTCTAAAATCATCTCCTAGTGCCATAGGGAGAGGTTCCTGCTGCTAGTGTGAGGGACAGATTATTGTTCTAAAACCATCTCCTAGTGCTATAGGGAGAGGTTCCGGGTGGTGCAGTGAGGGACAGATTATTGTTCTAAAATAATCTCATAGTGCTATAAGGAGAGGTTCCTGCTGGTGCTGTGAGGGACAAATTATTGTTCTAAAACCATCTCCTAGTGCTGTAGGGAGAGGTTCCTGCTGGTGCTGTGAGGGACAGATTATTGTTCTAAAATGATCTCCTAATGCTATATGGAGAGGTTGCTGCTGGTGCTGTGAGGGACAGATTATTTTTCAAAAATCATCTCCTAATGCTATAGGGAGAGATTCCTGCTGGTGCTGTGAGGGACAGATTATTGTTCTAAAACCATCTCCTAGTGCAATAGGGAGAGGATCCTGCTGCTGCTGTGAGGGACAGATTATTGTTCTAAAATCATCTTATACTGCTAGAGGCAGAGTTTCCTGCTGCTCCTGTGAGGGACAGATTATTGTTCTAAAACCATCCCCTAGTACTATAGGGAGAGGTTCTTGCTGATGCTGTGAGGGACAGATTATTGTTCTAAAATCATCTCCTAGTTCTATAGGAAGAGGTTCCTGCTGGTGCTGTGAGGGACAGATTATTGTTCTAAAATCATCTCCTAGTGATGTAGGGAGAGGGTTTCCTGCTGCTGCTGTGAGGGACAGATTATTGTTCTAAAATCATCTCATACTGCTAGAGGGAGAGTTTCCTGCTGCTCCTGCGAGGGACAGATTATTGTTCTAAAATCATCTCATACAGCTAGAGGGAGAAATTCCTGCTGCTCCTGTGAGGGAGAGATTATTGTTCTAAAACCATCCCCTAGTTCTATAGGGAGAGGTTCTTGCTGGTGCTGTGAGGGACAGATTATTGTTCTAAAATCACCTCCTAGTGCTATAGGGAAAGTTTCCTGCTGGTGCTGTGAGGGACAGATTATTGTTCTAAAATCATCTCCTAGTGCCATAGGGAGAGGTCACTGCTGGTGCTGTGAGGGACAGATTATTGTTCTAAAATCATCTCCTAGTGCCATAGGGAGGGGTTCCCGATGCTGCTGCAAGGGACAGATTATTGTTCTAAAATCATCTCATACTGCTAGAGGGAGAGATACCTGCTGCTCCTGTCAGGGAGAAATTATTGTTCTAAAATCATCTCATACTGCTAGAAGGAGAGGTTCCTGCTGCTCCTTTGAGGGACAGATTATTGTTCTAAAACAATCTCCTAGTGCTATAGGGAGAGGTTCCTGCTGCTGCTGTGAGGGACAGATTATTATTCTAAAATCATCTCCTAGTGCTATATGGAGAGGTTCCTGCTGGTGCTGTGAGGGACAGATTATTGTTCTAAAATCATCTCCTAGTGCTATAGGGAGAGGTTCCTGCTGGTGCTGTGAGGGACAGATTATTGTTCTAAAATGATCTCCTAGTGCTATACGGAGAGGTTCCTGCTGGTGCTGTGAGGGACAGGTTATTTTTCAAAAATCATCTCCTAATGCTATAGGGAGAGATTCCTGCTGGTGCTGTGAGCGACAGATTATTGTTCTAAAACCATCTACTTGTTCTATAGGGAGAGGTTCCTCCTGGTGCTGTGAGGGACAGATTATTGTTCTAAAATCATCTCCTAGTTCTATAGGAAGAAGTTCCTGCTGGTGCTGTGAGGGACAGATTATCGTTCTAAAATCATCTCCTAGTGATGTAGGGAGAGGATCCTGCTGCTGCTGTGAGAGGCAGATTATTGTTCTAAAATCATCTCATACTGCTAGAGGGAGAGTTTCCTGTTGCTCCTACGAGGGACAGATTATTGTTCTAAAATCATCTCATACTGCTAGAGGGAGAAATTCCTGCTGCTCCTGTGAGGGACAGATTATTGTTCTAAAACCATCCCCTAATGCTATAGGGAGAGGTTATTGCTGGTGCTGTGAGGGACAGATTATTGTTCTAAAATCATCTCCTAGTGCTATAGGGAAAGTTTCCTGCTGGTGCTGTGAGGGGCAGATTATTGTTCTAAAATCATCTCATAGTGCCATAGGGAGAGGTCCTTGCTGGTGCTGTGAGGGACAGATTATTGTTCTAAAATCATCTCCTAGTGCTATAGGGAGAGGTTCCTGCTGGTGCTGTGAGGGATAGATTATTGTTCTAAAATCATCTCATACTGCTAGAGAGAGGTTCCTGCTGCTCCTGTGAGGGACATATTATTGTTCTAAAATCATCTCATACTGCTAGAGGAAGAGGTTCTTGCTGCTCCTGTGAGGGACAGATTATTGTTCTAAAACCATCTCATCATAGTGCTAGAGTGAGAGGTTCCTGCTGCTCCTTTGAGGGACAGATTATTGTTCTAAAATCATTTCATACTGGTGTAGGGAGAGTTTCCCGCTGCTGGTGTGAGCGGTGCAGTATGCAGACTGACAAGGAGGGCAGTGGTGAAGGGTGGGTGGAAGATGATGTGGAGGAGGATGATGAGGTCCTAGACCCCACATAGAATGAAGGTCATGTGAGTGACGTGTGTAGTTTGGAGGAAGAGGTGATGGTCGCACAGAGGCACCAGCACAGGAAAGGAGAGGTTCCCGATGCTGCTGCGAGGGACAGATTATTGTTCTAAAATCATCTCATACTGCTAGAGGGAGAGTTACCTGCTGCACCTGTCAGGGACAGATTATTGTTCTAAAATCATCTCATACTGCTAGAGGGAGAGGTTCCTGCTGCTCCTGTGAGGGACAGATTATTGTTCTAAAACCATCTCCTAGTGCTATAGGGAGAGGTTCCTGCTGGTGCTGTGAAGGACAGATTATTGTTCTAAATTCATCTCCTAGTGCTATAGGGTGAGGTTCCTGCTGGTGCTGTGAGGGACAGATTATTGTTCTAAAATTATCTCCTAGTGCTATAGGGAGAGGTTCCTGCTGCTCCTGTAAAGGACAGATTATTGTTCTAAAACCATCTCCTAGTGCTATAGGGAGAGGTTCCTACTGGTGCTGTGAGGGACAGATTATTGTTCTAAAATCTTCTCCTAGTGCTATAGGGAGAGGTTCCTGCTGGTGCTGTGCGGGACAGATTATTGTTCTACAATCATCTCCTAGTGCTATAGGGAGAGGTTCCTGCTGGTACTGTGAGGAACAGATTATTGTTCTAAAATCATCTCATACTGCTAGAGGGAGCGGTTCCTGCTGCTCCTTTGAGGGACAGATTATTGTTCTAAAATCATCTCATACCGCTAGAGGGAGAGGTTCTTGCTGCTCCTGTGAGGGACAGATTATTGTTCTAAAACCATCTCTTAGTTCTATAGGGAGAAGTGCCTGCTGGTGTTGTGAGGGGCATATTATTGTTCTAAAATCATCTCCTAGTGCTATAGGGAGAGGTTCCTGCTGGTGCTGTGAGGGATAGATTATTGTTCTAAAATCATCTCATACTGCTAGAGAGAGAGAGGTTCCTGCTGCTCCTGTGAGGGACATATTCTTGTTCTAAAATCATCTCATACTGCTAGAGGAAGAGGTTCTTGCTGCTCCTGTGAGGGACAGATTATCGTTCTAAAACCATCTCATCATAGTGTTAAAGTGAGAGGTTCCTGCTGCTCCTTTGAGGGACAGATTATTGTTCTAAAATCATTTCATACTGGTGTAGGGAGAGTTTCCCGCTGCTGGTGTGAGCGGTGCAGTGTGCAGACTGACAAGGAGGGCAGTGGTGAAGGGTGGGTGGAAGATGATGTGGAGGAGGATGATGAGGTCCTAGACCCCACATGGAATGAAGGTCATGCGAGTGACATTTGTAGTTTGGAGGAAGAGGTGGTGGTCGCACAGAGGCACCAGCACAGCAAAGGAGGAAGAAGGTTACAAAAGAGGAGCGAGCACGCCCCAGACAGTACGCCTGCTACTACCCACCGCACCCAGAGACCTTGCATACCAAAGGCAGCTCAAAGGCATTCCCCAGCGTGGCAGTTCTTCAGACAATGTGCTGACGACAAGACACGAGTGGTTTGCTCACTGTGCAATAAGAGCCTGAAGCGAGGCATAAATGTTCTAAACCAGAGCACCACCTGCATGACCAGGCATCTAAATTCAAAGCACGAGCTGCAGTGGAATAAGTACCTCAAAATCCAAGAAAGGTCTCGGCCTCCTCCTGCTTCCTCTTCTGCTTCTGCCTCAACCTCTTCCTCCACCTCCACAGTGCCAGTGTCACCTGCCACCCAGCAAACAGACGATGTGACAGCAATGCCACAGTCCCCAAGCATTTCCACACGGTCCCATGGAATCTTACAGCTGTCCATGTCCCAAACACTGGAGTGAAAGAGGAAGTACCCCCCTACCCACCCGCGATCCCTGGTCCTGAATGCCAGAATTTCAAAATTCCTGGCCTTTGAAATGCTGTCATTCCGTCTATAGGACATGGACAGTTTTAAAAACCTGATGGCAGTGGCTGTCCCACAGTACGTGGTTCCAAGCCGCCACTACTTTTCCAGGCGAGCCATCCCTTCCCTGCACAAACAAGTCGGGACGAGATCAAGTGTGCACTGCACAACACCATCTGTGGCAAGGTCCACATAACCACTGATATGTGGACCAGTAAGCACGGGCAGGGACGCTATATCTCGCTAACTGCACACTGGGCAAATGTAGTGGCGGGAGGGCCTGAGGCGGCTAGCTGTTTGGCGCATGTCCTTCTGCCACAGAGGATTGCAGGGATTTTCTCTTTGCCTCCTGTTGCCTCCTCCTCCTACTGCTCTTCCTTCTCCTCTACCACCTCCTCATCCGCTCAGCTTAACACCTTCACCACCAACTTCAGCCCATCCAGGGGGAAACGACAGCAGGCTGTTTTAAAACTGATATGTTTGGGGGATAAACCCCACACTGCGCAGCAGCTGTGGATGGGCATTGAACATCAGACCGATGAGTGGTTGTTGCCACTGAGCCTCAAGCCTGGCCTGGTGGTGTGTGATATGTGTGAAATCTCATAGCAGCTCTGGGCCTATCCGGTTTGACGCACATCCCTTGCCTGACGCATGTGCTGAATTTGGTGGTACAGAAATTTCTAAAAAACTACCCGGATATGTCAGAGCTGCTGCAGAAAGTGCGGGCCGTCTGTGCACGCTTTCGGCGTTCTCACACTGCTGCTGCTCGCCTGTCTGCGCTGCAGCAGAACTTCGGCCTTCCCGCTCACCACCTCTTATGCGACGTGCCCACAAGGTGGAACTCCACCTTGCACATGCTGGAGAGAGCAGCAGCAGGTAATAGTGGAGTTTCAGCTGCAGCATGCACGGGTCAGTCGCTTTGTGGAACAGCACCACTTCACCACCAACGAGTGGGCCTCCATGTGAGACCTGTGTACCATATTGTGGTGTTTCGAGTACTCCACCAACATGGCCAGTGCCGATGACACTGTCCTCAGCGTTTCTATCCCACTTCTATGTCTCCTTGAAAAAACACTTTGGGCGATGATAGAAGAGGATGTGGCACAGGAGGAAGAGGAGGAGGAAGAGGGGTCATTTCCACGGTTATCAGGCCAGTCATTCACAAGTGGCTCGGAGGGTGGACCAGCACCAGCATAGGCCAGGTAAAACATTTTCAAGCCAGGGCACAGTTCTGGAGGATGAGGAGGACGAGGATGATGAGGAGGAGGAGGAGGTACTGCGTTCACAGCAGGGTGGCACCCAACGCAGCTCCTGGGCATCACTGGAGCATGGCTGTGGGGATACGGAGGACACAGATGGTACACCCCCCACAAAGGACAGCTTGTCTTTGCCTCTGGGCAGCCTAGCACACATGAGCGACTACATGCTGCAGTGCCTGCTCAACGACAGTCGAGTTGCCCACATCGTAACTTGTGCTGATTACTGCTTGGCCACCCTGCTGGATCCCCGTTACAAGGACAACGTGCCGCCCTTAATTCCCTCACTGGAGCGTGATCGGAAGATGCGCGACTACACGCACACTGGTAGACGTGCTGCTGAGGGCATTCCCAAATGACACAGGGGGCTCAGTGGAAGCACAAGGCGAAGGCGGAAGAGGAGGAAGAGGTCACCAACACAGCTGTGGCACCACCAGCACCTCAGAAGGCAGGGTTAGCATGCAAAATGTGGAAAAGCTTTGTCAGCAGCATGCCACAACAAATAGCAACACCAGCTGATAGGCAATGTCTTAGCAGGAGGCAGCATTTCAGCAACATGGTGTAACAGTATGTGTGCACACGCCTACACATACTAACTGATGGGTCTGCCCCATTAAACTTCTGGGTCTCCAAATTGGGCACATGGCCTGAGCTTGCCCTTTATGCCTTGGAGGTGCTGGCTTGCCTTGCAGCCAGTGTATTGTCTGAACTTGTGTTTAGCATGGCCAACGTGGACAAGCTAACGTTTATTATAATGAACCAGGCATGGATCCCACAAGACTTGTCTGTACCTTGTGCAGAATAGACATTTAGACAGGCCTCACACAGGCATTGGTATACTTGTTTTTTTTAATATGTCTCAATATTTTGGGTGCTAACCCAATTAGAAAAAAAAAAAACCAAACAAACAAAAAACAGTGTTGGCTACCTCCTCCTCCTCCACCACCGCCACCTCCACCTACACTGCCACGGTCACGGCCTAGTCAACCTCTTGGCTCCTACTCCACATCCACCTCCTCCTCCCATTTTTATTTTTTTTATGTGATTTTAAGTTATTTCCCTATCCACATTTGTTTGCAGGGCACTTGTCCTACTCTTACCCCATTTTGCTTCCTTTTGCAGCCCTCTAGCCCTTTCCAGGACTTTTTTACAGCCATTTTTGTTCCCAAAAGTTCGGGTCACCATTGACTTCCATGGGGTTCGGGGTCCGAGGTCAAGTACGGGTCAAGTTCGGTACCGAACCCGAACTTTTTCGTGAAGTTCGGCCGAACCTGACGAACCCGAACATCCAGGTGTCCGCTCAACTCTACTAAATACCTGTTCTCATCAGCAATATATAGCAGTCTCATGACTTGTGTCCAGCAAAGCACTGGTTAATGCTTGTAGAAGGAGTTTTCATTCTCCGCTGATTGTCAGACCCTAACCCTCTGTCTGGACAGTGCTGATTGGCCTTGTGCTGATCACATGCAATCTCCCAAGAAAATAAAAACTCTCTAGCAATACACACCAAACTGAGCACGTGCAGCTTGCTCCCAAGAATCTGTACAATCAGAAGGTGGTTTGGGGACAGTGGAAGAAGGGGAGGATCAGAGAAGACAAGATCAAACTGCCTTTTTATATAATGCAGAGGATTAACCTCTTAGGTTCCACGGTGAGTATAAAAAGCATTCTTTACTGCATATACAGGCTGATTTAACTGTTGTGGGTTTAGCAACACTTTAACAGAAGCTTTAGCTACAAAGGTCAGTGGGGTCTAGTTTTAAAGTGCATGTACTACTTATTAAGAATACATAAATAGTTTGAATTGCTGTAGCCTGGCAACAGTTCTACATTAAAGTGCAAACAGATTAAGCTAGACCCAAACTTCTGGCCACTATCATGTGAACCTAAATAATTTGAAATAATGAATCTAGTTTCATAGCTGTCATTGCCTTTATTTTATATTTATTTCACCTGGCAGAGAATATGTTGTCTGGCAAAATTACACCACTATTGCCTCCAAAACATCCAAGTCAAACAATGTGGCTACTAAAGGCAGCAACAGCATCAACAGTAACAAAGCTCAAAAACTTTGGGAAGGCATATTAAACTTGTGTTTTGGGGGCTGCTCTGTAATCAGAGGTGCAGTGATTGTTTAGTCTGGTCTGTTCAGGGTTTCACAGACTACGAGTTTGATTTCTTCTCTCTGCCTCTAGAAAAAGTTTCCAGCACTTTGGAAGGGAAAATTTACCTGAATATGTAGCAGGACCAGGCCAATCCCTGGGAAAGTGTGCCCAGATGGTGGCTTGGGATGCTAAGTAGATGGTTCTCCCCCCCCCCCCTTTGGGGATGGAACTGTGAACTGAGAGTGAAATGATCTGCAAGCTTTAGGGGTTTTTCTGCCCCTGGAGCACCTCCAGACTGGCTGCTGGACTGCTCTCCTATGGACAGAGCCCATGGACTTCCTCCAAGATCTGTGAGTAAAGCCTTATTCCTGTGCTGTAGTTTATCCATGGACTCCAGCTGTGGATGTTTTAACTGTTCCAGCCTGCATACTGTGATGCAAACTGTCTTGTGGTCCCCAGCTGCACAAATTCAAACTGTTGTAGTCTACAGCCTTGTGCTATGTGTTCCTGCATGGTCTTCAGTTGTGCACCCATAGACTGTCCTAGTCTACAAATACTCTTTCTATATGTTTATGCATCTTCAGCTGTGCACCCATAGACCAGGGGTGGCCTGTGCATTGTGAGCGCATGGGCGCCACTTCCCCAACACCTCAACCGCCCTCCCTATTGATGCATATGGCCCCTTTCAGGGTGACGAGCACATGGATTGCTATGGCTGAGATAGGCGGGGTGTGTTTTTTGAAGCACCTGATTAGAGCCAGAGGTTCTAATAGGCTTCAAAATAGCATGGGCTCGGGGCGCACTCTCTGTGCCCTGAGCCCACCATATTTTGAAGCCTGCATTGATGGTCCCAGAGAGACTGCATTGATGGTCACAGTGAGGCTGCATTGATGGTCACAGTGAGGTTGCATTAATGGACAGTGAGGCTGCATTGATGGACACAGAGAGGCTGCATTGATGGGCACAGTGAGGCTGCATTGCTGGGACAGTGAGGATGCATTGATGGGCACAGTGAGGCTGCATTGATGGGCAAAGGGCGGCTGCATTGATGGGCAGTAAGGCTTCATTGATGGGCACAGTGAGGCTGCATTGATGGGTACAGTGAGGCTGCATTGATGGGTACAGTGAGGCTGCATTGATTGGTCCAATGAGGCGGGCTGCATTGATGGGCAGTGAGGCTGCATTGATGGGTAGTGAGGTTACATTGATGGGCACAGTGAGGCTGCATTGATGGGCACAGTGAGGCTGCATTGATGGGTACAGTGAGGCTGCATTGATGGGTACATTGAGGCTGCATTAATGGGCAGTGAGGCTGCATTGATGGGCACAGAGGGACTGCATTGATTGGCAATGAGGCCGCATTTATGGACACAGTGAGGCTGCACTTATGGGCACAGTGAGGCTGCATTGATGGGCAGTGAGGCTGTATTGATGGGCACAGTCAGGCTGCATTGATAGGCAGTGAGGCTGCATTGATGGGCACAGTGAGGCTGCATTGATGGGCACAGTGAGGCTGCATTGATGGGTACAGTGAGGCTGCATTGATGGGTACAATGAGGCCGCATTGATGGGCAGTGAGGCTGCATTGATGAGTAGTGAGGCTGCATTGATGGGTAGTGAGGCTGCATTGATAGACAGTGAGGCTGTAATGATGGGCACAGTGAGGCTGCATCGATGGGCACAGTGAGGCTGCATTGATTGGTACAATGAGGCTGCATTTATGTGCAGTGAGGCTGCATTGATGGGTAGTGAGGCTGCATTGAAGGGCACAGTGAAGCTGCATTGATGGGTACAGTGAGGCTGCATTGATGGGTACAATGAGGCTGCATTGATGGGTACAGTGAGGATGCATTGATGGGTACAATGTGGCTGCATTGTGGGCAGTGAGGCTGCATTGATGGGTAGTGAGGCTGCATTGAAGGGCACAGTGAAGCTGCATTGATGGGTACAGTGAGGCTGCATTGATGGGTACAATGAGGCTGCATTGATGGGCGGTGAGGCTGCATTGATGGGCACATTGAGGCTGCATTGATGGGTACAGTGAGGATGCATTGATGGGTACAATGAGGCTGCATTGTGGGCAGTGAGGCTGCATTGATGGGCACAGAGAGGCTGCATTGATTGGCAATGAGGCTGCATTGATGGGCACAGTGAGGCTGCATTGATGGGCACAATGAGGCTGAATTGATGGGCAGTAAGGCTGCATTAATGAGCACAGTGAGGCTGTGTTGATGGGCAGTGAGGCTATATTGATGGGCACAGTCAGGCAGAATTGATGGGCAGCGAGGCTGCATTGATGGGCTCAGTGAGGTTGCATTGATGGGCACAGTGAGGCTGCATTAATGGACAGCGAGGCTGCATTGATAGGCACAGCGAGGCTGCATGGATTGGCACGGTGAGGCTGTTTTAATAGGCAGTGAGGTTGCATTGATGGGCAGTGAGGATGCATTGATGGGCACAGTGAGGCTGCAATGATAGACACAGAGAGGCTGCATTGATGGACAGTGAGGCTGCATTAATGGGCAGTGAGGCGGCATTGATGGGCACAGTGAGACTGCATTGATGGGCACAGTGAGGCTGCATTGATGCGTATAGTGAGGCTGCATTGATGGGCACAGTGAGGCTGCATTGATGGGCACAGTGAGGCTGCATTGATGGGTACAGTGAGGCTGCATTGATGGGTACATTGAGGCTGCATTGATGGGCAGTGAGGCTGCATTGATGGGCACAGAGGGACTGCATTGATTGGCAATGAGGCCGCATTTATGGACACAGTGAGGCTGCACTTATGGGCACAGTGAGGCTGCATTGATGGGCAGTGAGGATGTATTGATGGGCACAGTCAGGCTGCATTGATAGGCAGTGAGGCTGCATTGATGGGCACAGTGAGGCTGCATTGATGGGCACAGTGAGGCTGCATTGATGGGTACAGTGAGGCTGCATTGATGGGTACAATGAGGCCGCATTGATGGGCGGTGAGGCTGCATTGATGGGCACATTGAGGCTGCATTGATGGGTACAGTGAGGATGCATTGATGGGTACAATGAGGCTGCATTGTGGGCAGTGAGGCTGCATTGATGGGCATAGAGAGGCTGCATTGATTGGCAATGAGGCTGCATTGATGGGCACAGTGAGGCTGCATTGATGGGCACAATGAGGCTGAATTGATGGGCAGTAAGGCTGCATTAATGAGCACAGTGAGGCTGTGTTGATGGGCAGTGAGGCTATATTGATGGGCACAGTCAGGCAGAATTGATGGGCAGCGAGGCTGCATTGATGGGCTCAGTGAGGTTGCATTGATGGGCACAGTGAGGCTGCATTAATGGACAGTGAGGCTGCATTGATAGGCACAGCGAGGCTGCATGGATTGGCACGGTGAGGCTGTTTTAATAGGCAGTGAGGTTGCATTGATGGGCAGTGAGGATGCATTGATGGGCACAGTGAGGCTGCAATGATAGACACAGAGAGGCTGCATTGATGGACAGTGAGGCTGCATTAATGGGCAGTGAGGCTGCATTGATGGGCACAGTGAGGCTGCATTGATGGGTACAGTGAGGCTGCATTGATGGGTACAATGAGACTGCATTGATGGGCACTAAGGATGCATTGATGGGAACAGAGAGGCTGCATTGATTGGCAGTGAGGCTGCATTGATGGGCACTGTGAGGTTGCATTGATGGGCACAAAGAGGCTGGATTGATGGGTATAGTGAGGCTACATTGATGGGTACATTGCGGTTGCATTGATGGGCAGTGAGGCTGCATTGATGGGCACAGAGAGGCTGCAATTATGGGCACTGTGAGGCTGCATTTATGGGCACTGTGATGCTGCATTTATGGGCACAGTGAGGCTGCATGGATGGGCACAGTGATGATGCATTGATGGGCAGTGAGGCTGCATTTACGTCGTAGTGTCACGGGTATTTACGTC
>BLSH010042470.1:31867-62506 GCA_018402905.1 Glandirana rugosa | reverse complement strand
CTGCTATCTGTCCTCAGAGCAACAGCACAGACAGCAGTAGTAAAGTAATCTATCTCAGGATGCAGGATCAGGTCTTAAAATGTCTCAAATCTGTCCCTCAAGCTTTCAGCTTCCTTTCCCTACACTAACCCAAGGAGCATGTGACTGCAGCACTGTGACTCCAGCTTATAAAGAGGCTGGGTCACATGATGCACTGGCCAATCACAGCCATGCCATTAGTAGGCATGGCTGTGATGGCTTCTAAGGGCAAATCAGTGAAACGCTTGTTGATTGGCTGCCCTGCAGCTTCTCAACACGTGGAGTAAAATAGCAGAACCCCGGACCGAACCCGAACGATTTTTGAAATGTCCGGGTCCGGGTCCGTGCCACAGACACCCGAAAGTTCGGTACGGACCCGAACGTTACAGTCCGGGTTCGCTCAACACAAATTGTCATCAAGGTTCCTTAGAGCTTTTAACATGTTGGCCACCACACTACACAGCTCGGAGAGACTTCTGGAGGCATACGTGGTGGTGATATCAAAGATGAGGAAGAACCCTGCAAACATCACTAGTTATTGGCCCATCTCCCTGCTAAATGTCGACGTCAAGATCTTTGCTAAAATATTAGCTTTAACTATTAGATTAGTTATCCTTTCACTTACCCGTGTGGGTCAATCTGGACCAAGTTGGATTTGTCCTTGAAAGAGAGGCCAGGGACAACACAATTAAAGCCCTGAACCTGCATCACTGGCTCACCGACACTAAACAGGAGGGGTTCTTTTTGCAGACGCAGAGTAGGCGTTTGACAGGGTGGCCTGGGACTACCTGGCTGCTACTCTACAACATTTGGGACTCTGAACACGTATGTACGCATTCATCATGTCACTATACCATAACCCAAGTGCCATGGTAAGAGTCAACTGTCACCTGTCGGACGCCTTCTCCGTGCACAATGGAACAAGACAGGGATGCTTTCTCTCTCCTTCGCTATACATCCTTACACTTGTACCCCTCCGGTGCATTAGATCCAACATAGATATAAGGGGGATAAAGGTCTGGGAACGAGAGTTCAAAATCGCTGACAATGTCCTTCTCTTCCTAACCTCACCGTCCACGTCTCTGCCCAACTTACTAAAAGTACTCGAACACTTCAAAATGTTGTCCAACCTAAAACTAAATTATGCTAAGTCCTTTGCTCTGAACATTACCCTATCAACCAAGTCACTACAGCACTGCCAATGGAATTTCCCCTTTCAATGGAAAGAGCCTAGATCATATATCTGGGCAATCAACTTCCAGCCAAACTCTCCAAACTATATAATAGAAATTTCCTATCCGAGATGCAGACTATGCCCCAGGAATTTAAGAGATGGGACAAATCCTCAATATCATGGTTCGGTCGTGCATCAATTCTTAAAATGTCGATCCTCCCCTGATTACTGTATAAAATGCAAACAGTCCCGATAGGTTTGCCACAGCCCTTTTTCAGACAATATAAAGATATCTGCCAAACATTCCTTTGGGCTAACAAACATGCACGTATTTCCTGGGCCAAACTAGTGCTACCAAAAGCTCAAGGCGGTATAGGCATTGGCGCTCCACATCGCTACCTACCTTATCAGAGCGGTTTCAGCAAATCAACCGTGCTGCGGAAATTGAGGAGCTGATACACATCACCTTAGATAGAATTACTAAATACATGGAAACATGGAAATCCTAGCTAACATTCAGAAACTCGCAAGAGTGCAAAGACCTAAAATGAATCTAAGTGTGGGCCTACATACTTGCAGGCCCCATGTGGGCTGCGACCATGGATGTTGGAGAGGGCAGTTGGTGATGCTCTCACCCCCTCCCCTTGTATGTCTGGAACCCCGTTATTTCCTACCACCACCCTTTTTTTCCCCTCCCTCCCCCCCACCCCGTGCCCTCCTCTATCATATGGGAACCAATTATATCTCTCCCTCCTAGACAGGTACTCTGCTCAGTCAAAATACCAGAGGGAACCATGCTAGGTGGTTTCTCCTTGATCATTTAGTCTAGCTGGTACGACCATTGTTCCTATACTGTCTAGAGGGGGCTTCTGAGCTTTATATTGATCAACAATGTACTTGTATACTACTGTACTATGATGTTACCAATGCTCAAAGGACCTGACTCTTACATGTTGATTCCTTTGTAATGTTTAAAATCTTCAATAAAATGTCTATGGATAAAAAAAAGAAAAGGTCACTGATATTTTAAGCCACTGGGAGTTCCTAGATTCATAGCTTACATATGGCTATGGACTCTTTCTGTTACAGTGCTGATTGGCACAGTGCTGTCTTATACCTCTAGAATGTCTGAGATGGGAAGGAGGATTACTATGTAACACATAGTATGTAGACAAAGGAATATTCCTGCTCAGGGGCAACCCATCCATTGACCGCTGCTCCATCCATGCCGCCGTCCTCACTATCCATGCTGAAGCCCACCGCTGCATGATGCCGGACCCCACTGCTGCTGGATGCCCGCTGCTGCAAGATGCCAGATCCTGTCAATGCCCGATGCCCGCCGCTGCCTGATGCCCACCACTGCACGATGCCGGACCCTACTGCTGCCCAATGCCCACTACTGTGCGATGCCGGATCCCTGCTGCCTGATGCCCACCACCTAGATAGGGTAAGTGCCAGAGTACTGACTGGCAGACAGCGAGCGAGAGAGTGGGGTCGGCTTTTGAGGTAATGCCAGGGGGGTGGTTGTTTGCTGCCCCCCCCCCAAAAAAACCCACTGCTCCTGCTATATTTTCAAAGATGTGGACCACAAAGAATTAAAGTGAAACCTAACATTATCCTTATTCTCCAAAAATAATCCATACACATCTACTACTTAATGTCCCTGTAATCTATTTTTCACAATTTTGTTGCTAACTGTGTATTTCTGCCTCCTTCTAAAGTCCTCTGTGACCTTCCAAACCTCTCCTTTTACCCCCTCACTTCCATTTGTTGGAAATAAGCAGTGCATATTAGTTGCATTCATGCGCACTGCAACTCAACAACAAGTCCTATAGCTCATAATCCATCTTGGAAGCCATCAAGAGAGGGTGGCTACGTTCCTTGAAACATACAGTATCTCACAAAAGTGAGTACACCCCTCACATTTTTGTAAATATTTTATTATATCTTTTCATGTGACAACACTGAAGAAATGACACTTTGCTACAATGTAAAGTAGTGAGTGTACAGCTTGTATAACAGTGTAAATTTGCTGTCCCCTCAAAATAACTCAACACACAGCCATTAATGTCTTAACTGCTGGCAACAAAAGTGAGTACCATCCTAAGTGAAAATGTCCAAATTGGGCCCAAAGTGTCAATAGTTTGTGTGGCCACCATTATTTTCAAGCACTGCCTTAACCCTCTTGGGCATGGAGTTCACCAGAGCTTCAAAGGTTTTTTTTTTCTTTAAAGGTGTTTATTTTGCATTTTTCATTTCAAACACATAGAGACAATTTACAAGGAACAAGGAAAAGAAGTGCCATCAACAGGCTATGACATAACAGTTGGCTACGCAGAGCCCGTGAGATTCACTAGTAGAATAGTTTACATAGTCCGAGTGGGCCCAACATATCTAGACCAATGAAAAACAAACCCCCCCCCCCCCAAACCACCTCTCCTTCCTACCACCCTCCCTTTAACTCAACCCTAGCTCCATTGATAATGACATGCCAAGGTCCATCAATCCTTTAATCACTCACAACACCCAATCACACTACCTTGCACACTAAGCTCTCTCTGCAGAACTAACAGAAAAACAGCAGCCTATTCCCTAAATGGATACCTGAGAAGGTATCTGATCTGCTGACTGGGTAGCAGAGCTGTCTAGCCATGGCTGCCAGATTTTGGTGAACTTCTTAGCACAGGCTCTACCTTTGTAAATAACTTTATAAACCGGCAGTGCTTGATTTATCAAATGACATAGATAAGGCAGGGTAGGAGAGGCCTGTGCCTTCCAATGAAGCAAAATTGCCTTTTTGGCATAGAAAAATATTAAGCGATACATAATGCGTTTATGAACCCTAGGAACAAAATCATCCAAGACTCCAAGGAGTCCCACCTCTGGAGTCTTGGGAGCCAGGAGATTAAAATTTGTGGTGAGCATATCAAACAGCACAGTCCAAAACTGTGCTAAACCTGGACATGAACAAAACATATGCATTATATTGGCAGAAATTTCTCAACACCTAGGGCATGAAGCCGGCTCTGCAGTTCCCATCTTATTCAATTTAGCAGGCGTATAATGTAATTGGTGGATAAATTTGAATTGTATGAGCTTGTCTGCCGTGCTAATAACATCCTGCATACAAGTGTCAGTAACCTCTTCCCAACCCTCATCCGCAAGATTAGGAATATTCTCCCGCCACTTCACACCTGAGGAGGCGAAGGGATGGAAGCCGACTGCCTGCAGGACACCATATAGCGTGGTCACCAGCTTGTCCACATATGGGTCAACCATAACCCTCTCCAGAGGCGTCACCACCAACTCCACCCTCCGCTTCCCAAACTGTGCCTGGACCGCATGGCGTAATAATAGATATTTGAAGAAAAATTTATTATTTTTATTAGTCCGTTCCTTCAACACATCAAACGAGACAAAGTTTCCCCCCTCATATACCTGTTCCACATATACGTTTCCCCTAGCCATCCACCAAGAGGTATCGGGATGTTGCTACAGCTCCTTGAAGTTCGCATTATACCAAAGCGGGGCATTCTTTGGAGGAGATGTTCCATCATCAGAGAGTTTTTTTTGCACCTCTGCCCACGCCAAAAACCCCACATCTGTAGGAGAGAGCCTGTTGCAGGAGGATGACTTCCGGCAATGCACCTCATCCTTAAGCCCAAATGGGCGCTCCATCAGGGCCCCCAAAAGGGCAGTGGAGGGAGCAGGAGACTCTAGCTGGAACCAGTTGTGTATGTAGGCTAGCTGAGAGGCCAGGAAATAATTATAGAAATCTGGGCAGGCCAGACCACCCCTTACAGCAGGAGCCTGGAGAGACGGCCTGACCATTCGCGGGTGTACATTGTTCCAAATAAACCGGAACATCAGGGTATCAATCTGGCAGAACAGACGTTTAGGAAGAAAGACTGGGGAAGCACGGAGAAGGTACAGTAATTTGGGAAGAAAAATCATTTTTAATATGTTGATTCTGCCAATTAAATTTAGGGGTAAAGATGTCCAGGCTCGAAGCCTTGACTCCATCTGAGACACCATGGGGAGATATTGAGGGTCTCGTAAAGTGAAAAATTTGCATTAATAGTGGCGCAAAAGTACTAAAAGGTTTGGGAGATCTGTAGCCGGGAGGATTGCAAATAAGTATAGTCCCTTAGAGGGCCTACAGGGAAGACTACAGATTTGTCCCATCCGACCTCAAGACCCGAGACTGCTCCAAATCCCTCCACCACCCTCATAAGACACGGGAACGAGACTTCTGTGCCATCCAAATAAACTAGAGCGTCATCCGCATATAATGATATCTTCTCCAGCGGGCCCCACCGGATCCCCCCCCACCCCCTCGGTCTGTCTAATAGGCTAGCATCTCCATTGCCAGAGCAAAAAGGAGGGGAGAGAGGGGGCATCCCTGTCGGGTGCCACGCCGGAGATAGAAAATCTGAGACACATCCTTATTCGTGTGAACTCTAGCACACGGGTTAGTGTAAAGAAGTCGGACTCATTGAATAAAAGCTTCTCCAAACCCAAACCTGGATAGTGCCTACCAAAGAAATGACCACTTAACCGTGTCAAAGGCCTTCCTAACATCTAAGGCCAAGACAAGACCACTGTATTCATGGTGTGCTGCCCCCTTAACATGCAGATACAGGCGCCTGATATTATCAAATGTGCTTCTACCTGGCATAAAACCTGATTGATCAGGACTCACTAACGATAGAATTACCTTATTCAATCTAAGGGCTAACAGTTTGGCCAGTATTTTAATATCACAAGTCAACAATGATATAGGGCGGTATGAGTCGCATAATGTCGAGTCCTTTCCAGGTTTCGGAATTACCACAATAAGCGCCTCCATCAAAGAGAGGGGGAGCCTGCTCCTTTGCTCCATTATATAATTTTAGCAAGTAGGGGGTTAGCAGCTCGTTGTGTATTTGACACCACTCTGCCGGGAGACCATCCAGACCAGGCGATTTATTAGGTGGGAGAGAATGAATAGCGGCTATGATCTCTTCTATCGTCAGCGGTTTGTCTAAAAGTCGTTTATCCTCATCGGTCAAGCGAGGGATAGTTAGAGGCTCAAAGAAGAACGCACATGAGTCCCCCACTGAGTCATCAGAATCCGCATACAAGGCTTGATAGTACGAGGCAAATGTGTTATTGATAACAATGGGGTCAGTAGAAATAGTGCCATTCTGTAGTTTTATGGCTGGTATTGCTATATCTGGGGAGTCTATAGGAGAGATATGCTAGCATTTTCCCATTTTTCCCTCCGTGTTCATGCAGTCAGGCAGCCAGGTACAGTTGTTTCTTTTTTGTCGCCTCCACTAAATGCAATTGAAGGGCTCTGTGAGCTTCCACTACAACTGATTGGGAGGAAGAGGAAGGGGATTGTACATAATCCGCCCGAGCCGCATTCAGAGCCTTTTCCAGCGTCAGTGTGATCTTATGGGTCTCTGCTCGATGGGTTGCTATGTGGCTAATGTACGAGCCTCGGGCAGCTGCTTTAAAGGCATCTCAGGCATAGGTCACCGAAGTCACTTCCGCGGGCTCAGTCAAGTTATGTTTCCAGTAATCTAATAGGTCACATTTAACTCTTTCTCCTATAACGTCTGTGGAGGCCCATAACGGGTTCAATCTCCAGGTCCTAAATGTGGGTTTATGCTCTAAGGTCATGTTCAATTTCATGGGAGAATGATCTGATAGAGCTTGCGGTAGATAGCAAACTTCCCCCAACCAGGGCAAGGCCCCAGGAGAGGCAAGTATGTAGTCAATACGGGACATAGCTCTATACGTCAAAGACTGACATGAGTATTCCCTAACACCAGGAAACATCAGACGTCAGATATTTAGGTAGTTGTAGGCCGCACACAACTCACGCAAAGCCCTACTGTCCCCAGGAATGGGTCTCAGTCTATCCAGCTCCGGGTCCATCACCGTGTTAAAATCTCCAAATAGGAGAACCAGACAGTGAGGGAGCTCAGCCAGACAGAGTGACACCTCCATAAGGGTCATTTGCACCATAGCCGGGGGGGCATCAGGGTGGCATGCACAGTTGCAAGTAGAATTACATCTTTCCCCTGTGGATCCGAAATAACTCACAAAAGGGAGGCCCTTGCGGACCAGTATGGAGACTCCTCTGGCGAAATTAGAATAGGTAGCGTGCATTGCCCACGCCACCCAGTGCTTTTTGAGGGTTAATATCCTAGAGCCCATCAGGTGCGTCTCTTGAAGACACAGGATATGAGGCTGATGTGCTTTAAGATATTCAAACATCTTTGCTCGCTTAAATTTGGAGTTCAGTCCTCGCACATTCCAGGAGACCAAAGTCACCTTAGCCATATCTAAAAATAATACATAAGTGCGGTGCGCAACCGCATCAAGTCGTTGGACATGAGCAAAATTTCTAAATCAATAATCTGGTCTAAACAAAGGTTCTATGAGTTTGCTAATAAATCTCATAGAATGCTTGTTCAGAAGCTCAAACCTCGTCCACATATGTCAATCCCAGATCATATATTACAGTCGGATGGTACACCAACTCATTGTCCCCATAAAATCTCTCAGGTTTTTGGTACCTTTTACACAGACTTGTATAACTGTCTGAGTAATGATCCTGCTTTTATATTCACACAAGAAAAATATGACTCTTTTATGTCCACTTTGCAACTCCCTAAAATCTCCCCGGAGCAACGAACTCAATTAAACGCACCTATCACTTCTGAGGAACTAGCAGAGGCAATAAAACACCTACCTGTACATAAATCTCCTGGCCCTGACGGACTCCCATACTCATACTACAAAACCTTTCTACCAATCTTAGCACCACACCTATCGAAGTTATATACCTCCTTACAAGCAGGTACCACCCCCCACAACCAATTTCTTAATGCATTTATAACAGTGTTGCTTAAACCAGGCAAGGACCCCTCCTATCCTGACAATTATCGCCCAATTGCTCTCCTAAACTCAGACTACAAAATATTCACGAAAATCCTCACTAATAGATTGTCTTCTATTCTACCATATCTGATACACAAGGACCAAGTGGGATTCGTCCCAACAAGACACGCAGGTGACAATACAAGAAGGACGATTGACCTTATTGACCTCCTGTCCAAGACCAAAAATCCAGCCATTGTCTTGAGTTTAGATGCCCAAAAGGCTTTTGATCACCTAAGTTGGCCATTCATGTTCGCAGTCTTACAGCAGTATGGCTTTTCAGGTTCCTTTATTAGGGCATTACAGGCATTATATTCAACACCCACCTCGCAAGTACAACTATCTTCTCACCTGTCGCAGTCGTTCCCTCTAAGGAATGGTACCAGATGGGGCTGTCCCCTATCACCCTTACTTTTTATTCTTAGTCTGGAACCTTTGGCTGTAGCTATAAGATCCCAACCAGACATTCGGGGGGTGAGGCTGCGACAACGAGAATACAAATTATCCCTTTTCGCTGACGACATTTTGTTGACTTTAACACACCCCCATACTTCCCTCCCCTCTTTGCATAAACTTTTGACATCCTTTAGCTCTATCTCTGGATTTAAGATCAACCCTTCCAAGACAGAAGCCCTACCAATTAATATACCACAGGCCCAACTGGACCCTTTACAGACAAAATTCAAATACCACTGGTGCACTCATTCACTCAAATACTTAGGTATACATCTTACCCCCTCTTACTCTACACTATATCTAGCAAACTTTCCGCCCCTCTTTGCTGACATCAACCACCTATTAACTCAATGGTCTGCTCTCCCACTCTCTTTACTTGGGCGAGTTAATGTTCTAAAAATGTCAATCCTTTCCAAATTGCTGTATTTATACGAAACAATTCCTGTATCTGTCCCACTGTCTCAACTTAGAGCATTTCAAAGGAAATGTATGCGCTTCATATGGAATAACGCCTCCCATCGTATCGCAGCTTCCGTAGTTATGGCCCTTAAACATAGAGGAGGATTGGGAGCCCCAGATCTAATTAAATATTATTATGCATCACATTTAAGGGCACCTACATCATGGACATCCAGAAAAGCCCCAAGCAGATGGACTGAAATCGAAATGAGTATTACCACCCCTGTGCACCCATGTTATATGCTCTGGCCATCATCAGATAAATACTTACCTCAATTAAAAACATTATGCCTAGGGCCCATGCTCTTTACCCTATCAATTTGGAACCAATGCTCAAAACGTTTTTCTCTTTCATCCCCTTGTCCACCCCTCACAAATGTCCTCTTCAACCCAGATATCCCAGACAGCCTATCTTATGACCGAATGCTACCATGGACTAAAGCAGGGATTTTTCAATTGCGTTATCTAGTCAATCCAATATCGCTTGGGCTGCTGTCTTTTTCGGAACTACAAACTAAATCTAAAATCCCTAATACACATATTTTCTCTTATTTACAAATCAAGCACTTTTTCTCCTATAAATCTCCATCTTTAACCCTAGTTAAACCCACTGACTTTGAACAATTATGTGCCAAGGTCCCATATGAACCCCAACAGATTTCATCCATCTATAAAATACTTCATGAAAACATCCCAATAACTAATACAACTCATAACTATATGAAGAAATGGGAACCTGTTTTGGGAAGGCCTATATCCCTGGTAGACTGGGGTAAAATCTGGGATTCGACTTCCAAAGTTTCTAGATGTGTGGTTCAGAGGGGGACGGCAGTTAAGATACTTTATTTCTGGTATAGAACCCTAGATATACTTCATGTACGTCATCCGGAGACGTCAAATCTCTGTTGGAGATGCGATAAGGACATAGGTACTCAATTTCACATATTTTGGGAATGTCCTCCCATACAACAGTTCTGGATTCAGATCCAGGAGGTGCTGCGCACACTATTCCACATCAATGTCCCTCTAAATCCTCTACATTACCTATTAGGACTCCCAATAACAGATTTCAATAAGACCGCAAGGAAGCTCACATCTTACATCTTATTAGCAGCAAAAAGGGTTATACCTAGATGCTGGCTTTCTACTTCCCCCCCATCTTTTACTCAGTTTCTTTCCACTCTGGCGGAAATATACGCAGGATGGAACATCTGACTGCAATGGTCGACGATTCTATGGCACGTTTCTCTAAGATTTGAGAGGTGTGGGATACATCTCAATATTCTTCAGAGTCATATTGCCCACTAATATAGGAGTACAATAAGAATACCTTAAAACTCTATGATATTCTGGTTGTAGCGCTTCACAGACCTTGGTGCTTCTTCCTAAGACTTATTCCTGAGCGAAACTAGCTATATTGTCTCTGTTATTTTTGTTTCTAAATATATAGTTTGGTACGTTATGTTCTCTTCATTTGTTTTGCTGGTATATTATATTTGAACAACTGAATTCTAGATTTGACTCTGTTACTGAAATATACCAGTCCATTGGCGTGTTTTCTATTTCCATTATTTTTCTCACATAGGATTGTTATCTTCATATTGATATATGGGAAAAATGTATGCACGTCTGTATTGTTTTATTCTTGAAAATACTATAAATAAACAATTAAAAAAAAAATACATAAGTCCCAGAATATTAACAATGCACAGTACCTTACCCCAGTGGCAGCACCAGCTGAACGTAACATCCGTCTGCAGAGAGAGCACATTATCATACATAACGCATTCATACCACACACACTCAAACATTCAGTAAATTGGAGCAATAAAAAAAACACAGAAAAAATAATAAAAAAATGTTTTTCCCAAAAGGTCCCAAAATTTAAAATAGATGAACGTAGAACCCCATAACAGTGGGATCAGCCCCCCTGCCCAGCTCATTAAACTTAGAGCGGGCTTACTCCCCAAACAAAATACAGCAATAGGAAATGTGACCACAGTCAAAAGGCATAATAATCTAGTGTAAACCAGCATGAGTCTCTAAGGGGGAGAGCAACTCCCAACAGGGGAAAAGAAAAAAAACCTGCTTGTTTAGTTCCAACAATCGGGGAACAGGTTGACCTATGGGCATATAGGCTCAAGTCGCCTATGGACATCCTGCAGTCCAGTCCCAAAGGTGAAAAGTGTGAGGATTCTCGATCTCCTATACAGACAAAACAAGAAGTCATGGAGGTGCAGTTCAGGTTTGGGCCGAGGAGGAAGAGGGCCTCAGAGAATGATGGACAGAATCTAGCCAGGAGAGGACACTTTCCGGCGTGTTAAAAAAAATGCATCTGACCCTGATGGGTGACTCTTAGACGTGCAGGGAACAACATAGCGTATGGGAGGGCATGGTCCCTCAGCTTTTGTTTGACCGTTTGGAATTGAGCCCACTGTTTCCTGACCGACGCCGAGAAATCCGGGAACAGGGAGACCACCACATTATTGATGCGTAAGCAATCCTTATTTCTGGCCGCTCGGAGGGCCGCATCCCTGTCGCGGTAATTGAGGAGGCGATAAATCATCGGACGCGGAGGGTGACCCGGGGTAGAGGCCTACACGGGATCCTATGGGCCCGCTCAATAACAAAACAGGGAGAGATGCAGTCCTTTCCGAATTCCTGCAGCAGCCAGCTCTCAAGAAAGGCCACAGGATCAGAACCCTCCACTTTCTCTGGTAGGCCCACCACACGCAAGTTATTCCTGCGGAGTCTATTTTCAAGGTCATCCGTTTTGTCCTCCAAGGTTTGGATCGTAGTATGGTAGGCCGCCATCTTGGGAGGTAGTGGGTTAATCGTATCCTCCAGGGCACTAATCTGGTTCTCCGTCTCCCCCACTCTCTCTCTAATCTTGCGGACATCTTGTCTCAGTATGGCAAAATTCAGCTTAATTTCCTCCACCTTCCCCAGCAGGACCGCATGGTTTACCTTAATAGCAGCCATCACATCCGCCAGCGTGAGTTCCTTCTGCTCCTCCGGCGCTCCAACATCGGGCGGGACCCGAGAAGGGGCCATCAGGGGGTCCGGGCCTGATGCACAGGTGGATTGGGAGGGCTCCGTTTCATCCCCAAACAGCTCGGGTGTAGACACAGGAGACGGGCACAGAGCTGGGGAAGAGCGGCCATCTTGAGAACGTGTAGCCATGCCTGGTGTTCTGGGTGGCCGTTGTTTCTTCCTCCTCTGACCCATCCACCACAGAACGTAATATGAATCAATCCATCCAGGCTGTAACCGGGTGTTAAAAAAATACTTGTAGTGCAAGCAGATTCACAGGATTGAGCAGGATAGCTGGAGGTTCTCCCCGGAGCTCAGGTGAAAGACGTCCGCTCACATCCCGCTTCCGGTCAAGCCCCCAGAGCTTCAAAGGTTGACACTGGAGTCCTCTTCCACTCCTCCATGATGACATTATGGAGCTGGTGGATATTAGAGACCTTGCGCTCCTCCACCTTCCATTTGAGGATGCCCCACAGATGCTCAATAGGGTTTAGGTCTGGAGACATGCTTGGCCAATCCATCAACTTTACCCTCAGCTTCTATAGCAAGGCAGTGGTCGTCTTGGAGGTGTGCTTGGGGTCATTATCATGTTGGAATACTGCCCTGCGGCTCAGTCTCTGAAGGGAGGGGATAATGCTCTGCTCCAGTGTGTCACAGTACATACGTACAAACAGAAAAGATGAGCCGGCACACTAGGGAATCCCGATAATTTCCTCTTTATTCCATCATGTCATAAAAGTTACAGGTGACTGCTGACACGTTTCGGCGACACAACCATTATTAATGTGTAACCTCACAGATCTAATCAATCAATTAAGTAATTATCTTTAAACATGACATGCTGGGGATGGAGTACATCTCTGCTGAAAGATCTTATCCTCCTATATCTGAAACACATTAAAGATGACAAATAATTTCCTCCTTATTGACCATGTATATATGTGTATAATAGTACCTCAATAAAAATATATAGTAATAAAAACTGTATACAAAGTCTATTGCACAAATCTTTCATGATCATAAGACCGTATGTTGGTTTAGAATCCATAGTCCACAAAGACACAAAGTAATCATTACAAAG
The DNA here is from genome assembly GCA_018402905.1 of Glandirana rugosa. Taxonomy (NCBI): domain Eukaryota; kingdom Metazoa; phylum Chordata; class Amphibia; order Anura; family Ranidae; genus Glandirana; species Glandirana rugosa. Next base: position 49,352 of record BLSH010042470.1, on the reverse strand, counting down.
CCATCGCATAGTAACCCTAAGGGCAAAAAGAAAGGGAAAATATTCTCTGTATACAACCTTTCAAAATGCTGTTGTGCACAAAAATATGGGGTTGGGAGAAAATAATCCCACTACATGGCATTTACTCCCCTCCACAGCATTAATATACTCATGGCAAGAAGTATATATAAGTGAGTATAAGTGGCACATCACATACACAGTCCCAAACAGCTCATAATCATAGACCATCCCGACAGGAAACGATCCCAGGTTTAAATAGTTACATACAATATTTTAAGCAAGGAATAAATTCTCAAGTAAAGATTCTAATTTCAAAAAAAGATCTACATCATACCTGAGATTTATTTTTGCCTAATATTGTATTGAACTATTTAAACCTGGGATCGTTTCCTGTCGGGATGGTCTATTAGTATGAGCCGTTTGGGACTGTATGTGATGTGGCACTTATACTCACTTATATATGCTTCTTTCCATGAGTATATTAATGCTGTGGAGGGGAGTATATGCCATGTAGGGGGATTACTTTCTCCCAACCCCATATTTTTGTGCACAACAGCATTTTGAAAGGTTGTATACAGAGAATATTTTCCCTTTCTTTTGGCCCTTAGGGTTACTATACAATCACTTCGTAATGATTACTTTATGTCTTTGTGGACTAAACCAACATACAGTCTAATGATCATGAAAGATTTGTGCAATAGACTTTGTATACAGTTTTTATTATTATATATTTTTATTGAGGTACTATTATTCACATACAGTATATACATGGTCAATAAGGAGGAAATTATTTGTCATCTTTAATACGTTTCAGATATAGGAGGATAAGATCTTTCAGCAGAGATGTACTCCATCCCCAGCATGTCATGATTGAAGATAATTACTTAATTGATTGATTAGATCTTGGAGGTTACACATTATCAATGGATGTGTTTAGAAAAGTGTATATATGTGTTCTCTTATGTATTGTGATGTGTGCTGTGAACAAGGCGCCTTTGTGTCGCCGAAACGCGTCAGTGGTCACCTGTAACTTTTATGAAATAATGGAATAAAGAGAAAAGTATCAGTATTCCCTAGTGTACTTGCTCATCTTTTCTGTTTGTAGGTATGGACTTTGGAATATTCGCGAGCCAGAGCACCTGTAGGAAAGAACAGGCCTGGAATGTTATGCCCAGCATTAAGAGGAGGGCCTACATGACTGTGTTTGCAGTCTAGGCTGTTGTTGGGCAGTTTAGTTTTTTTTTTAGGATTGGACGGAGCCAGGGTGGGGCTAGGTGGCAGCATGGGGAAAATGTTTGGTTTGGTCAGAAAGGGGTGGTGATCTGGGGTCAGTTGGAGCAGGCACCCAGAAAAGAAACATTTCTGAAGGCCCGTGTGTGTGTTATTGCCATGGCAGACACTGAGAGCATGCTTGCCCAGATCCAGGCAGCAGCAGTGGCAAGTGGCCCTCAGTGGCTGGAGTCCCACATGTCTAAGGTGCTGCGGGGGTCGGGGGGGCTCATGCTTCGCCCACCCCCTATTTACCACGGCCAAGGAGGTCTAGGCCTCCTGTGTGCCTTAGCCCGGACGTGACCCCCAGGTCTAGCCGCCGCACTAGGAACCCTGTTGGGGACCCTTCAGCCCCAAAAGCAAAGAGACAGACCCCTCGTGATGCCGGCCGGGCTGGAAGAAATCCTCTCCATGGGCAGGACCGGGGCGGGAGATCATCCTCATCCACTGTCTCCCATTCCTCTTCTACGATGGGACCGGACCATGTGGCCGGCTCAGCAGGGCCTTCCTGGGAGAAGAGTGTCGGCGGGTGCCGGCCTTACCCCATCAGCGGCCGGGACTCCACCTGGCAGAAGCGGAGGTCCTTCTTCGCCGCCCATGGTGCCGGAGCAGCGTACGGCATCTGCGGCCAGGACTGGCAGGCAGAGTGCTCAGCATGGTAGGACAGTGCTGTGCGGCCATGCAGGTCATGATGCAGCAGCTGATGATGTCACCAGCGGGCGCCCAACCAGAGCTGGCAGCCTTAACCCTTCCTTGGCCGTTTGCAGGGATGTAGAGGCGGACCGATCAGAGGGGGAGCTCTCGGCTTCTGAGGCTGATGAAGGGTACCAGGGAGAGAAAGGAGATGCTGCTGGAGATGGAGACCTGCAGGGATCCGGAGGCACGGCTGTGCAGGTGCAACCACGGGTCAGCCTGGTAAGTCAACTTGTTTGTCTGTCCCTATGCCTGTCATTTCTCCTGTCAGTGTTAGCTCTGTGCAAACTTCTCTGCTGCCTAGTGCACCTGGGGGTACTGGTTTGGGGGGGTTGCTGGGGTAGTCGGTGCCTGAGCGGGGGGGCGCAGGGGGGTGCCCCCCAGCTGCAGCCGCAGCTGGGGTTACTGGGCAGGAAGGGTTATTGGCACAGGTGCTTCAGACCTGGTTGTCCAGATGTTGGGAGCCCTTAGAGCGCAGTGTTGGGGGTGTCTCATCCCCGCAGGTAGTTTCGCCGGCATCAACCTGGACAGCAGCGGGGGATCAGGGACCTACGGTATCACCGCTATTGACCCCCGCAGGGGCGACGGGGAGCATGGATGTGGCAGGGGGCGGAGCGATGGGCCCAGTCATCTCGGAGGCAGCAGTGGCTTTGACGGATCCCAAGATGACGGTGGAAGCAAAGAAAATGGGGGGGGTATCGGCCGACGCTGGAAAGAGGGAGAACTCCGGTACGGGTGGAAAAAAATGGCTCCGTTTCTCAGTAGGTATCCGGATAGGGCCGGTGCTAAGTTTTTGTTGCGGGGGTTTACTGAGGGTTTCACGATTCCCAGTTCTTTGGCTAGTATCCCTCCAGTAGGGACTAAGTTACATTCAGCAAATTTGCATCCAGAGGTTGTTTCCAAACAATTGACAAGAAGTGTCCTTGGGAAGGATGGCGGGCCCATATTCTGTCCCGCCGATTGACGACCTAGTGGTTTCTCCTCTTGGGTGGTCCCCAAGAAGGAACCCAATAAATTTCGCCTGATCCATCATCTATCGCATCCTGGGGGGGTTCGGTCAATGAGACCATTGACCCTAAATTGTGCGCAGTGTCCTATGCCTCTTTCAATGATGCCATTGCATGGGTGCACAAGTTTGGTAAGGGTGCTCTGCTAGCCAAAACGAACATTGAGGCAGCCTTTTGGTTGCTGCCCGTTCACCCACAGAGTATAAGGCTGTTGGGTTGCATCTGGCAGGGACATTACTTTGTAGATCGCTGCTTGCCAATGGGCTGCACCATTTCCTGTTCCTTCTTTGAAACCTTCAGTTCCTTTCTTGAGTGGGTAGTGCGGGATTTGTCAGGTCTGAAATCCATTATCCATTATTTGGATGATTTCTTGGATATCAGCCCTCCGGGGGCCCGGACTTGCCATATCCTGATGGCCACATTACAACATGTATTTGAAGTTTTTGGGGTGCCAGTGGCACCGGAAAAAACTGAGGGTCCCACGGTGGAACTGAAGTTTTTAGGTATCATTATCAATACGATTAGGATGGAATGTAGGTTACCTGTCGATAAACTTGATGACCTTCGGGAGATGGTTATTCTTTCCTGTCGCTGTAAGAAGTTACAGTTACGATCCTTACAGTCCCTTCTGGGCAAGCTGAATTTTGCATGCCGGATCATGCCCATGGGGCAAATTTTTTGCCACAAGCTTGCGGCTGCTACTGCTGGGGTCAAATCCCCACATCATTTTGTGAGACTCCACAGGGAGCATCGGGATGATCTGGAGGTCTGGGAGGTGTTCCTGGACAAGTACAATGGTCGTTCATTGTGGATGGAAGTGCCAGTGTCCAACTTCGATTTGGATCTCTCGTACTTTCGGGGCCAGTGGAGTGCAGGGTGTTGGCCAGAGGCATGGAGTAATTATGACTTCATTCGCAACCTGGTACTGCTGGAATTGTTCCCCATTGTGTTGGCGGTCAAAATATTGGGCCAGGAATTTCGTAATAAGCGAGTCCATTTTCATTGTGACAATTTGGGGGTAGTGAATGCCACGAACACCATTACAGCTTCTTCACCGCCTGTTGTGTGTTTGCTTAGGCATTTGGTTCTGCATGTCTGAATTTAAATGCTTTTGTATATGCTTTCCATGTGCCTGGGGTGATTAATTCAGTGGCTGATGCTCTTTCTCACCTGCAGTAGAAAAAATTCCATCAGTTGGCACCGGAGGCAGAGCAGCTCAGAATTCTCTGCCCCAGTAATCTGTGGAACGCCACAGAAAAAAGGAGGGGGAATCTTTAAGGCGCTTCCAATCAGGTATGATGGTTGTTATGAACAATGTTAATATTTCACAATACTGTGAATTGTGGGTCGTTATCCAGAGGGTTACCTTATAAACTGATGCTTAGGACAAATGTTTCTGGGACAATCCAAGTTCTTTGTAAAAAAGTCTAAAATGTATTGACAATTCATAAAATTGATAAAAAGGTTAAAAGCAGCACTTACATCAGAAAGTAGCCTGTCACCACATGAGAGCCACTTGGGAGCCAGGGTGTGCCAACATGGAGGGGTCCCTTCCAGTCTGAAACTGGATGCGTGGTATGGCTGAGATGGTGAGGATGGAAGGAGTCAGTGGAGGTGTGCTGCCAGGCAGGGATATGGAGGCTCTCTCAAGGTGAGCTGCGTGACTGCAGCTATCTGGGTGTGTGTCTCGAGTGCCGATGGACGGCCCTGGTGTAGAAGAGGATCAACGGTGCGGTCCACGATGACGTCACTCGTCGGGCCGCGTGTGACGGTCTTGGTGATGAACAAAGTCAGGGGTACTTTCTGACAGTGCGGCTGTGGAGGAAGACTGGTCCGTCACGCTGACTACATGTTTCACGATAACCGCTTTGTCAAGTCACGGGACGGGACCAATGGATATTTAAAGGAAAGGGGAGGGGCCCACAGCTAATTCGAAAGCCAGAAGCGACTATGGGCTATGTTCTTGCTGTGGGGAATCTGTTAACCCCTGCATGTTAGAGCCCTTTACAATAAAGGTGTAAAATTAAAACATGGTTAAATTACAATGTAACACATAAATCACAGTATATAGCTCTTTGTTATGAAGGTGCAAAATGGGTTGTTATTATATTGACTCAAAATTAAAGGACAATTCATGAAAAATCCCCCCAAAAAAATATTTTTTTTTCAAAAAATTAAATAAACAAAAAAACATTTTCCAAAAAATGTAATTAAAAAAAAAAAAATATTTGTAAACCAAAACCTGAATATTACCAAAGGAAATTAAGATTAGGGACAATGATTAGATGAGATCATTTGTTTCCATTTCCTCATTCAGCCCTTTTGGGGCCAAAGTGTCTAAACGGAAAATCCAGTAAACTTCTTTTTTACATAGTTGAATGAACTTTTCTTGGTCCAAGAGGCTTTTGTCTACTATTTGTTCTATTGAGAGTACTTCTAGGCACCTAAAGTCTTTTTTGTGATGTGTTAGGAAGTTCCTTGGTACACTGTGCTTATCGTCGCCTGCTTTGATGAATTTCCTATGTTCGCCTATTTGTTTACGCAATGGGCGTATGGTCCGACCTACCTATAACAAATTGCAGGGGCAAAGAAGCACATATATGACAAAGCTGGATTAACATGTAATAAATTGTTTAATATGGAATACTTCACCTTTTTTATCAGTAAATTTAGACGTACCATGTATGATAGACTGGCATGTTAAACAGGCCCTTTTGCGGCATTGAAAGATTCCGGTGCGGTCATTGAAATAGGGCCAAATGTCTGGTCTCTGAAGTTTCTGTTGGGGATTGAGCCTACTTGGGGCAATGAGATTTTTTAGGGTCCTGGCCTTTCTAAAGGTGATTTGTGGAGCGTCTGGTAATGAGCGTCTGCGTAAACATTCATGATTCCCTCAATGAACTTTTGCTCCCCAGATGCTGGCAGCACTCATGCAGCCCCAGATCATGACACACCCACCACCATGCTTGACTGTAGGCAAGACACACTTGTCTTTGTACTCATCACCTGGTTGCTGCCACACACGCTTGACACCATCTGAACCAAATTAGTTTATCTTGGTCTCATCAGACCACAGGACATGGTTCCAGTAGTCCATGTCCTTAGTCTGTTTGTCTTCAGGGCTTTATTGTGCATCATCTTTAGAAGAAGCTTCCTTCTGGAATGACAGCCATGCAGACCAATTTGATGCAGCGTACGGCATATGGTCTTAGCACTGACAGGCTGACCTCCCACCCCTTCAATATCTGCAGCAATGCTGGCAGCACTCATACATCTATTTCCCAAAGACAACCTCTGGATATGACGCTGAGCACGTGCACTCAACTTCTTTGGTCGCCCATGGCGAGGCCTGTTCTGAGCGGAACCTGTCCTGTTAAACCGCTGTATGGTCTTGGCCACCATGCTGCAGCTCAATTTCAGGGTCTTGGTAATCTTCTTATAGCCTTTATGTAGAGCAACATTTCTTTTTTTCAGCTCCTCAGGGAGTTCTTTGCCATGAGGTGCCATATTGAACTTCCAGTGACCAGTATGAGAGAGTGAGAGCGATAACACCAAATTTAACACACCCGCTCACCATTCACACCTGAGACCTTGTAACACTAACAAGTCACATGACACCAGGGATGGAAATGGCTAATTGGGACCAATTTGGACATTTTCACTTAGCAGTGTACTCACTTTTGCTGCCAGCGGTTTAGACATTATATATGTGTTGAGTTATTTTGAGGGGACAGCACATTTAGACTGTTATACAAGCTGTACACTCACTAATTTACATTGCAGCAAAGTGTCATTTCTTCAGTGTTGTCACATGAAGAGATATAATGAAATATTTACAAAAATGTGAGTGGTGTACTTACTTTTGTTAGATACTGTAAGAGAAAGGCACGTAGGCCTAGTGCATTATCCTCAATGAATGTGTTTATTAGGTAAAGAGAAGGTGAATGTACTCACAAACCAGTACTTGTGTCATGGTTAAAACATAAAAATCATCCACTCATGTCTGTGTGGAAAGATTCACTTACTTTGAGACACATTGAGCCGAGTACATTCATCTTTTTTTTACCTAATAAAAACATATATCGAGGATAATGCACTAGGCCCAGCTTGAAGACCCAAGAGCTGAGTGATCAGCAGTGTTTGATCGCTCAGTTCTCAATCAGGAGCCAGCTGGGGACTGATGTAAATTCAGACCAATGTTGCATCCACCTAGGTGAAGATGGTTTTCATGAATGCCATACTTCTTTTAACAAATCGTTTACTTGGGAATGTGTATTGTATTGTGCTCAAGTGTTAAGCTGAAAAACACAGAGGACCTAATACTACTTTACAGCAGTAATAAATCCAAAAGCATGCATTTATTATATTGCAGCTTACCAATTTTTAGATGGCTGCATTAGTCTTCTTTTTAGTTTTTCTTTCTTCTGTTTTTATCTGGTGATCTGGCCAGTAATTCAGTTGTTTTTTTTTAAAGAACAAGCTCTCTTGCAAATGTATCGGTTTACATGGATGAGATAAAGCATTTTCCACTGGCTGGGGCACTTATAATGAGGAGCTTTCATTTATTCATGTAAAGCCTTTATTTATAAAGGGAAAACACTGTTGGCTGTAACTGTTCATATAGTCTTAGCTAGAGTTTGGTTTCAATCTTTTAGCATATTTCAATATGCTAGTATATTTAACACTCCCCTTCCCCCAGACTCACAATACTGATGCCCAAAGGGACCCCCCTGTGCTCATTCATCCAGGGTGTAGGCACTCTAGCACAGGAGGTGTGTTATTGACCATATCGCCAGATAAAAACAAAGGGAAAAAAGGCTAAAAAAGAAAACAAATGCAGCCACCACATCTAATGATTGGTAAGCTGCAATATATTAATTTATTGTTTTTGGGTTTAATACTGCCTTAAGTTTTTCCTGGAGATGGGATTTAAAAGACCACAGCGAGTGTCATGAGACTAAGCCTCACCCTCTAAGGTAGTATTGAGTTGCAAGAGTAAGAGAAGTATGAGATTGTAAAAAGAAAAAAACACAATAATACTCACAGAGATGGATGCAGCATCGATCTGATTCAGCTCTAAGGCTGAGAGCCGAGTGATCAAACACCACTGATCGCTCAGTTCTCAGCCTCAGTGGGCAGAGAGTCGGTGACTATAAGTCTCCGGCTCTCTGCTCTGCCTCTCCAGAACTCACTGGAGTGCTGGGCTGTGGAGGGGGCAGGAGCAGCTGTCTCAGATTCTCAGCGGCTCACTGAGAGGCTGAGCCAGGTGCCAGTACAGGCTCATGGGTGGATCCCAACCATACGGTCGCAATCTTTCCCCAGCCTAGACAAGCTCTTTGACACCAGCCAACAGAGGCATTTAGCCTGCTGTCAGCTGAAAATGGCACTCCTGTGATCCATAGGAGAAGCATAGCCAAAATAGCTTTGGCTATACTTCTACTTTAAATATATGCAGTCACTCTTCACACAGTCATAGCAGAATATGGATAATGAATGATAGTTACAAAGCTGATTATCTCAATTTCCTTCCTTACAATTTTACATTAGCCAGAAATGAATAGAATGTTGGATGTACACAATCTAATTTTCCATAGGCATGAACAGCTGATTCATTCACTGTCTTTAGGAACAATTTTCTGCTGGCACCTTCATCGTACAGCTCTGCCAACCCAGACAACCTCTGGCCTGAGGTGGTGATCTGGAAATTTTGGCCATGATGAGGTCAGTAAAACAGAATGACACAATTTCCAACGTGTAACAGTTTTTCATGACTGGATGCGCTTCACAAGACATGTCCGTGCACACAGGGCCATAAGCTGGATGGCGGGATGTGTCTGGTGACGGCTATGTAGCATCCCTGTTATTGCATTCATGCTCTCACTCAGCTTTTCGAAACAGGATCCCTTGAGTATAGAAGGGATGTTATATCAGGAAATGTGTGGATATCTAGAATAAACACAGAACGAAGGACCACAGGTCAGAAAATCCTGGCATTCTCCTTATCCCTCTACACGTATTGCCGTCAGAGCAATGACTATCAGGTTGTACATTTGTGAATCCTTACTTAATGGGAAAATATTCATCTTTATTCTATTCAGATGACTTCACTGGTTAGTAAATATAACACGAAGCTGTGAGTCATCTGTACTTTTACGTTTGATGTTTGGACTGTCTTTGCATTGCATTTGTAGAACAAAAATCAGCAAAAGTACATATATTAAAGGGAGAGACAATCAGCGCAGCTCTGTAACTAATTTAAAATTGATAATAAAAATGCCAGCTGAACATCAAGGATATCACAAATCCCAATGAAAAATACAAAAGAAAAAAGATGCAGTGCATACGATATAAAGGATCGAAAAGTTTTACATAAAATCAGCACAAATCCAACATTTTCATGCAGGAAATCCACCACTAGTGAAGTCAGCAGGCTATTTCTGTGAGGGGGTTCCCACCACCAATATTCACTGCGCTCACCTCAGGTTAAGACCCCAGTTTTACTAGAGGGTCATACACACAGGTAACCTCCCCAGGGTATAACTTATGTGGTGAAGATCTTCAAGGGTCCCTTCATCAACCTCACTTCTAGTGACCCGTTTCTATATCCGTATCGTTTAGGCATTAAACATGGTGGACAAAAAGGGTGAAATACTAAGTGCAGGCTGTAGATGTAAAACACTCCTTTATTAAAAACATGAACTACTCACAAACACTTTATCTTGTTCAAGCATGTGTGATACAAGAGACAGCTGGCTCGTCTGGGAGCTACGATCCATGGCAGATCAGCAGAGACAAACGAGCAGATCTTCTCACATTAGCAGCAGCGGGTGACGTCATCAACAAGTCCTTCCCCCGAATCAATGATTTTAGAACAATAATATGGCTCTCTATGCAGCTGGAAGAAACTTTCCTTATAGAACTTGGAGATGATTTTAGAACAATAATATGGCTTTCTATGCGGCTAGAAGAAACTTTCCCTATAGAACTTGGAGGTGATTTTAAATCATCATTTCTTGCACAAAAATAAAAAAAAACAGTGTTGGCTACCTCCTCCTCCTCCACCGCCACTTTCACCGCCTCCTCAACCTCCAACTACACATCCACCTCCATTTTTGATTTTTTTTATGTGATTTTAGCTTAAAAAATATTTTAAGTTATTTCCCTATCCCCATTTCTTTGTAGGGCACTTGTCCGACTCTTACCCCCATTTTCCTTCCTTTTGCAGACCTCTAGGACTTGCTAGGACTTTGTTACAGCCATTTTTGTGCATAAAAGTTCGGGTCCCCATTGATTTCAATGGGGTTTGGGGTCCGGGACAAAGTCCGGGTCAAGTCCGGTCCCGAACCTGGACTTTGTCCGGAAGTTCGGCCGAACCTGCAGAACCCGAACTTCCAGAGGTTCGATCAACTCTATACATGAGTAATACCTATATTTTGCATCTCTAGGGGTCCTTTTCTTGGGGCTCATTTACAATTATGCATTCAACTTTGCATGCTGTGTGTGTTTTCTTGGAGGGTTGATGCACGTTGTTTTTGAGCAGCCCATTCATTACCTATTGGACCTTAACAAGTTTGAATGCAGCAAAAAAATGTACTTGACCCATTTTGCGTGGCATGAAGTCAGCTTTAAGATACAGCATTAATTGAATAGACAAAACAATCAATCAACATTGAAACATCCCACTACCATAAAAAGTACCATAGTAATTAAGGGGGCTGTTCAGAAGGATATTAGAGAGTAATTCTAGTGTGTTGTATTCATAAATAATAACCAGATGAACAAGCATAAATGATAGTATAAAAGATACTTTGTTGTAAATGTACAAGATTGCAGGTAAAAGCACAGTAAAATCACGTATTTTAAACCCTAACTTACAGCATTTTTCTTTTCCATAAATTATTTTTATTGACTTGGACCATGCTTCTGAACTTGTAGAAAATTTGACTACTGCAGAAAAAGTACATTTCCTTGCATAGCCCCCTCTTTCCTTGGTTTCCTTTGCCCTCTTCTATTCTGAAAGTGTCTAATTACTGTCTGTGCTGGCCCAGCTTCTCCGTCCCTCACCTAACCTCCCTACATAACCTTTTATGTAGCTGCCAGGAGAGGGGAGAAGGGGACTATTATAGAGCATCACTTTAGTAAAAGCTCTTTGTCTGCTGGGGCAGTTGACATCACATAGAAGGTGGCGGTACCCAACAGCAGTCTTAGGGGATTTGTATGGGTACTAGGGATGAGCCAAACCCCCCCCCCCCTCCCGGTTCGGCTCGCACCAGAACACCGCAAACAGGCAATAAGTTCCTTTGAATACGCAAACCCTATTAAAATCAATGGGACTCGAACAGGAAAAATCAAAAGTTCTCATTTTAAAGTCTTAAATGCCTTTTTATTGCCTTAAAAAGTGTATAGAGACCCGGGTACTGTCCTAGGGGACATGTATTAATGCCAAAAAAAGTTTTTAAAAAGATCATTTTTTCAGAAGCAGTGATTTTAACCACTTCCTTACCACCGGCATATTGTAATATGGTGCACTCCCCATCCTGGGTGGACGTCATATGAAGTCCTCCCATTTTCACCACTCCTGTGGGCCCCCAGGGGCCCACATCACGGGGATCGGGGATAAGGCACGTCCCTCGGACACAGCCCATCCCTGATTAGTGTAAAGAGCTAATAGAAAATGTCTCTTTACCACGTGACCAGCTGTGTCCAATCACAGCCGGTCACATGCACTGAACTCGGGCCCTAGATCAGAGACAAAGCTTGTCACCCTGACACAGCCTGTCCCCGATCATGAAAAAGAGCCAATGAAATTGGCTCTTTACCACGTGGCCGGCTGTGTCCAATCACAGCCATTCACAGAATGTCAACAAACCGTGGTAACAAGCTGTTACTGGGTTCTCCTCTTCACACACCAATCGTGTGTGAGGAGAAGATTGCAGTAACAGCTTGTTACCGCTTACAGTACACACCAAGCACACTGATCCCCCCCAGTAATAAAGAGTATCTGTCACCAACCCATCAAAGTACCTGTCACAGCCCATCAGAGAACTTGTCACCAGCCCATCAGAGTACCCGAGTACCTGTCACCAGCCCATCTGAGTACCCAAGTACCTGTCACCAACCCATCAGAGTACCCAAGTAACTGTTGCCAACTCATCAGAGTACCCGATTACCTGTCACCAGCTCATCTGAGTACCCGAGTACCTGTCACCAACCCATCAGAGTGCCCGAGTACCTATCTGCAGCCCATCAGAGTACACGAGTACCTATCTACAGCCCATGCCTCATAAAATATACATTGGGGTGTTTTCTTTCCAAAAGGGGGTCATTTTGTGGGTTATTCCACTGTCCTGGTGCCCCAGAACCATCAAAAGTGTAATAGGTCATTAGGAAATTATATGTGTAATTTATGCTCCTAGAATGCCTGAAAGTGCTACTACAATGTTGGTCCTCTCTATGTGGTCAGGCTGTGTAAAAGTGTCACAATAGAAGAATGTATTTTGGGGTGTAATTTTTGCTATATACATGCTCTGTGCTAGAAATATCATATGAACTGACAACTTTGTGTAAAAAAAAAAAAAAAATAGGTTTTAATTTTCTTTCCACGTTTTCCAAAGACTTGTGGAAAAAAATGAACCATTCAAAAGATTCATAATGCCTCATAGGATATATGTTGGGGTGTGTGCTTTCTAAAATGGGGTCATTTTGTGGGTAATTCCACTGTCCTGGTACTCTAGGGCCTTCAAAAATGTAACAGGTCATTATGATATTTTATGTGTAATTTCTGCTCCTAGAATGCCTGACGGTTCTCCCTGCATGTTGGGCCTCTGTATATGGCCAGGCTGTGTAAAAGTCTCACATGTGGTTGGGATGAGTAGCAGAATGTATTTTGGTGTGTCATTTTTGCTATGTACATGCTATGTGTTAGAAATATCTTATAAATGAACCACTTTGTGTAAAAATAAAAAAGTTTTCATTTTATTTCCATGTTTTTCAAAGACTTGAGGGAAAAAAACGAACCTTTCAAAAGACCCATGATGCCTCATAGAATATACATTGGGGTATTTGCTTTCCAAAATGCGGTCATTTTGTGGGTAATTCCACTGTCCTGGTATGGCAGGGCCTTCAAAAATGTAATGGGTCGATATTTTATGTGAAATTTATGCTCCTAGAACGCCTGACGGCGCTCCCTGCATGTTGGACCTCTGTATGTGGTCAGGCTGTGTAAAAATATCACCATACTCAGGGTAGCAGAATGTATTTTGAGGTGTAATTGTTGTTATATACATGCTATGTGTTAGAAATATCTTATAAATTGACCACTCTGTGTAAAAAAAAATACGTTTTCATTTTCTTTCCCTGTTTTCCGAAGACTTATGGAAAAAAATGAACCGTTCATAAGACTCATAGAGTGTGAAAAAGTCTCACATATGTGGTATCGCCATACTCGGGATGAGTAGCAGAATGTATTTTGGGGTGTAATTGGAAATATGCATATGCTGTGTGTGAGAAATAACTACTTGTTATGACAATTTTGTGTAAAAAAAAAATAATAATTTCTTCATTTTCCCAAGAATTGTGGGAAAAAATTACACCTTCAAAAAATTTGCCATGCCTCTTACTAAATACCTCAGACTGTCTACAAAAAAGGGCCATTTGGGGGGCATTTGTACTTTCCTGACATTTCAGGGCCCCAAGAAATTAGATAGGCCAGCAGTGCATCAGGTGGGATCAGTTTTCAATGATTGGCACCATAGCTTGTAGACTCTATAACTTTCACACAGACCAAATAATATACACTTATTTGGGTTATTTTTACCAAAGATATATAGTAGTATAAATGTTGGCCCAAATTTATGAACAAAAATTACTTATTTGCAAAATGTTATCATAGAAACTAAAAAAGTGTTGTTTTTTCAAACTTTTTGCTCTTTTTTCAAATGTCTCAAAAAATAAAAAATGCTTCCAGTGATTAAATACTGTCAAAAGAAAGCTCTATTTGTGTGAAAAAAATGATAAAAATTTTGTTTGGGTACAGTGTAGCATGATTAATTGGCATTGAAAGTGTGAGAGCACTGAAAGCTGAAAATTGGTCTGGGCAGGAAGGGGGTGTAAGTGGCCTGTATTGAAGTGGTTAATAATGATTAAAGTGGAAAAAAATAAATAAATATTCCTTTAAATATCATGCCTGGGGGGTCCCCTTAGTCTGCCTGTAAAGTGGCACATCAGTGTGATGTTGAGAACAGTGCCACCGCAAAATGACATTTGTAAAGGAAAAAGTAATTAAAATCGCTCACGGCTATAATGTATTGCCAGCTCCCGGCAATATAGATAAAAAATCACTGGAAAAATTTGCGTGGAGGACCCCCCAAAATCCAAACCAGGCCCCATTTTTAAATTTTGGCGTGGGGTTTATTTATTTATTTTATTTATTTCAGGTATTTATATAACGCAGTGAATTTACACAGTGCTTTTACATATACATTGTACATTCACATCAGTCTCTACCCTCAAGGAGCTTACAATCTAAGGTCCCACATTAATACATACACATACTATTGTCAATTTAGACAGGATCCAATTAACCTACCAGCATGTCTTTGTAGTGTGGGAGGAAACCGGAGTACCCGGAGGAAACCCACGCAGGCATAGGGAGAACATGCAAACTCCAGTCAGGTAGTGTTGTGATTGGGATTCGAACCAGCGACCCTTTTGCAGATAGGCAAAAGTGCTAACCAATACACTACTGTGCCGCCCCGCCCTTAACCACTTCAATAGACTGTGTTTAATATATACTACACTGACTGCACCATATTGTCTGAACTATATACTACGGCACTGCACTATAGTGACTATAACTATAAAATTGTAATGTTATGCCCCAGTTAAACAGGTGCAGTAAAATTGGGCCTTGGGTGTTGGTGGTGGCAGAACACTGTAAACCAGTGATTCTCACCCGGGGTTCCGCGGGAGGTCCCCAGGGGTTCCGCAGGATTATGGCGGCTGTATATCAGCAATCTCATCCTTATTCTAATCCTTAATGAGCGCTGAGTCGCTGACACTCAAGGGGGCGGAGCAGGGGAAGAGTGCAGAGAGCAGGAAGGAGCCGAAGAAGGAGGAAGTGTTCTATGGTGGCGCGCACCAGAAAGGAACACACGAGGCTCGAGTCAATCCGAAGGTCAGCAGCTCTCTGCCTCCCCCCTGCACTGTATAATGTGCTCCGATGGCTCTCTGTTTCCCATGCACTCTGCATTACCACAGCTAGAAGAGTCTTATAGCTGCGGCAATGCAGAGTGCAGGAGGGACAGAGAGCCATCAGAGCACATGGCTGAGTGGGACAGCTGTTGTTAAGGGGGCTCTAAAGGGGACGCCTGCTGGAAAGGGGGCTCTAAAGGGGACACCTGCTGGAAAGGGGGCACTAAAGGGGACACCTGCTGGAAAGGGGGCTCTAAAGGGGACACCTGATGGAAATGGGGGCTCTAAAGGGGACAACTGCTGTGAAGGGGGCAGGCAAAGCAGAAGAGCACACAGTTGACGGAACAGCAACCACTCTTGTAAGTAATTGACATCAACCTCTTCTGTGCTCTGCACTGGTGACCCCCTGGGCTCTCCCTTCTGTCCTTTTACTAACACAACCAATTTACCACTTTCTGCAGGGCTCATCATGCTATAAATCAGGGGACGACACTGAAGCTTCAGGACTCGGCTGAAACCTACCTACAGGGAGCGGTACTTCCAAGGCAGAAAAGCACATAGTTGACGGAACAACAACCACTCTTGTAAATAATTGAAATCAACCTCTTGTACTGACTCCCTGTGCTCTGCCCTGGTGACCCCCTGGGTTCTTCCTTCTGTCCTTTACTAACAGGACCAACTTACCACTTTTTGCAGGGCTGATTATGCTATGAATCAAGGGATGACACTACAGCTTCAGGACTCGGCTGAAACCTACCTACAGGAAGCGGTACTTCCAAGGCAGAAGAGCACACCGTTGACGGAACAACAACCACTCTTGTAAGTACTATGTTACACTGTGATTTCTATGCAGAAAAATGTATTCATTGATGATACCAGTGCTCTGCTGTCAACAGGGCACACAGAACAAAAGTTTTCTTTGTGCCCTAGTGCTCTCCACATGCATTGTGACTTGTGCATGGCTGAAAAATTCTATTTTTTTTAGTTTTTGTTTTTTTTGCTTTTTTATTTTTTTGGTAATTCAAAAAATTCGGAATTCGAAAATTAAAAAATTTGGAAATCCAAAATTCAGAAATTTGTGATAATTTGGCAATTGTGGTGATTGCAGTAATTAATTAATAACTTATTATTTCAAATGTTCTTTCTTATTTCTGAATTTCCAAAATTTGGAAATAAGAAAGAACATTTGAAATAATTAGTTATTCATTTATTATTTTAACTTATTATAAATTATAATAAGCTATTATTATTTCAAATGTTTCTTATTTCCGAATTTCCAAAATTCGGAAATAAGAAAGAACATATGAAATAATAATAAATAACTATTAAATTATAGGTATTGCAATTTCCTTGAAAATGTGGCTATTAGTGATAAATTTCATATTTAAGTTCACTAACAGACAAATTTTCAAGGAAATTCCAATGCTTATAATTTGATAGTTATTTATTATTATTTCAAATGTTTTTTCTTATTTCCGAATGTAAAAATTCTCCCTGCAGTGAGATCTTAGGTGGAGGTGTTGTACAATGTGAGTAAACTTCTTTCAATAAACGATAAGCCTTTTAATATACGGAGAGCACTAAATTTGTTTTTATCTTTCCACTTATAAATCCCGTGACATCTCCCCTGGACGCACCTTGGAGGTACCTGACTGGGTCATCTAAGATCAGACGATCTCACTGCAGGGAGAATTTTTACATGCTGTGTGACCCATGTGGGTCGAGCAGATGAGGTGAGAGGCTGAGAGTGTCTTTGGTGGCAGGATCCACGTGTTCCCTCACCTGCATGCTTATACTTTTTCATCACTGGGATACGCTGTTTGCTCTTTACAAGTCATTTGAGACTGCTTTCATCTTTAAAGAACATTATGCAACATATCATTATTAGTGTTGAGCGAACCCGGACTGTAACGTTCGGGTCCGTACCGAACTTTCGGGTGTCCGTGGCACGGACCCGGACATTTCAAAAATCGTTCGGGTTCGGTCCTGTGGGCTTTCAAGCCATGCCTGGGCTTGCAATGTCAGGCCCAAGCGAGTTGTGATTATTACTATACAACGTATTACAAGAAATTTCTACTTTCGTCAGAGTTTACTGAACATTTCTCGTTTGTCGCATAGGGTCACTACTTTTTCATATTCGTACGTCCACTCCCTTGTGCACCTAGGACGGTGGTTTCTGTGAGAGTCGGAGAGTGGAGTAGACGAGCTGGGTGTACCCAGTGTGTCGTACATTTTTAAGAGGGACGTCACTCTAGCAGACTAGAATCTACTGGGTCAGTCCATGGAGGTTCCACGCAGGTCCCCTCTACAGTGCCCTAAATATT
>BLSH010042450.1:22122-68511 GCA_018402905.1 Glandirana rugosa | reverse complement strand
GGGTGCCGAAATACACGACGAAGGACATTCACTAAAATAACAATACACCCCGCTATAATTGGTGAACTGTTGACCCGTGAATTTGGGGGAATTGTTGGTCTGGTTAAAAGTCGAAAGTCACGAGAGTGTGAAACTTACTGTTAATGAGTCAGTACGTTGTGACGTGGGTATACTTTAAACGCAGGAAAAAAAGTGTGTTTATCTCGAAAGAAAACCACCATAAATTAGTAGAGACCCAAAAAATAAAAAACGCGATATTAATTTTTTTCTGGCTTTTAAAACATTTTTTTACTTAAAAAGAAGCAAAGACAATATTTTAAAACAGTGTTGCATGACTGAGTAATTGTCATTCAAAGTGTGAGAGCACTGAAAGCTGAAAATTGGTCTGGTTGTTAAGGGGGTTTAAGTGCCCAGTTGTCAAGTGGTTAATATCGCCCCACATAACAATAAAATCACTTACAGGAAGCAGCACATAAAGCCGTGCGAGCTGGATACTGCATGCAAAGTACTGTGTGAGGACACACAGCTACGATGGCTGTAATGTGATGTGCAGGCTCCTCCCCCTAGATGCGTATCATCACCGATTGGACTTCTTCACTGAAGAAGTCCAATCGGTGATGATACGCATCTAGGGGGAGGAGCCTGCACGCCACATTAAAGCCATCGTAGCTGTGTGTCCTCACACATTACTTTGCATGCAGTATCCAGCTCGCACGGCTTTATGTGCTGCTTCCTGTAAGCGATGTTGCGGTTGCTTAATTGGAGATTAGCGCCACTCACTATAAGTTCTATATAGGTTCAGAGCTGGCTTCAAAATAGCACCTATTTTTCATCTTCTGGGATGTGCATCATAAAAATGTCTTATAATTTTAATATATATATTTTATAGACATATATGCTAACTATCATTATTTGGGTTTACCACCCATTACCTGCAATTAGCGCAACCTTTTTTTGATAAGTTTGCATTTGGGGTACTAGGTTAGTACTTTTAGGTTGCAGCTGGTTTTATAAGTAACACACATGGTTTAGCGCAGTAATTTCTCCCTTTTTTTATCCAATGTATGGTATATAGTACAGTGTAGTGCGGTGTTAAAAAAAATCCCCATCATGTCAGGAAGGCCACAAAGGAGAGGCAGACGCTCCCAGGCCACTAAAAGTGGGAAAGCAGCCTCTGTGTCTTCAGTGAAATGTGGTGGTGGCGGACGAGGTGCATACTCTGCAGGCAGGTCACGCTTGTCCTTTTTTCCTGCTGTTGGATGTGCTATTGAGCCACAACATGCAGAAGAGTTGGTGGAGTGGATAACAAAGCCGTCCTCATCCTCTGTCATCCAGGCTCGTACAAGTTTGCCTTCCAATGCATCTGGCAAAGCGGCCTATTCCACCGGATCCTTGTCCACAGTTATTCCTGCTGTAGGCCCACCATCATGCACGTTATCTGAGTTAATCGAACATAGTGTCGGTTACATGCTGATGGAGGATGCGCAGCAGTTTGAAGGCTCCGATGTTGGTTCCCAGGTTAAGGAAGGGAGTAGCGTGTTCCCCCAGCTGAAGCATACTGCCAAGTTTGCTCCAGTGACGAGGAGGGAGGAGATGATGAGGATACAGACTGTACTTGGATGCCTGAGAGAAGAGAGGAGGAAAGTGAGGAGGCCCAACTCCAACAAGGCAGGATGTCCTCCAGGGGCCAGCTTAAGGGCAGCCACCCAATTGCATCAGACCACAGAGCTCCACAGGTACAGGGCGCTGCTGCCTCCCCGCTGACTTCCAAAATTTCTTTGGTGAGGGCATTTTTCAGCACATGTGCAGTAGATTGCACCGTTGCCATTTGCAATCTATGTCTGAAGCCGGTCAAGCGCAGCCAGGACTCCAGCCGCTTGGGCACTACTGTCTTGACAAGACATATGACGACCAGCCATGCAGTCCGTTGGCAAGAGTACTTGAAAAACCCACACCAGAAAACAAGATGGGCTTCTTGCTCCTCATCTGGGATCTCAACCCCTACTATACCTGCAGTCCTCTCCAAAACCTGCACCAAGAGGAATGAAGGTGTAGCAATGCATGCCACAATTAGTACTTGCAGCCAATCTGCTATCAGTACATCACCAGGTGAATTCAGCAGACAAATATCCCTACCCCAGTTGCTGAACGTAAAAAGAAATACTGTCCCAGCCATCCACATGCTCAGCTTCTTAATGCTAGCTGGGCCAAATTGCTAGCACTCCAACTGCTGCCTTTTCAGCTGGTAGAGTCTGTCCCCTTTCTTGAATTTGTGGAATGTGCTGTCCCACAGTGGCAGGTTCCCAAAAGACATTCCAGCTCTCTACTGTCATGTGGAAGGCAATGTTGTGACCTCGTTGGACAATGGGGCTATGCAAGTAGTCAGGCTGAAAGATGCCATGCGGTGCTTGAGTTAGTCTGTCTTGGGGACAGGAGCCACACTGGGGAAGAGATTCTTTCAGCTCTGCGGGGGCAGGCTCAGAGGTGGTTGGCGCCACGGCAGCTTGAGCCAGTAATGGTTGTATGTGACAATAGCACCAACCTGCTCTCTGCCCTCCGACTGGGACAATTGACACATATTCCATGCTTGGCACACGTCTTGAATTTGGTGGTGCAGCGTTTCTTGACCAGGTACCCAGGCTTACCAGATATCCTGAGTCAGGCCAGAAAAGTCTGTGGTCATTTCCGGCGTTAATACAATGCCAGTGCCCGGCTGGCTGACATTCAGCGGGAATACAATCTGCCCAACAACCACCTCATTTGTGAAATGCCCACCAGGTGGAACTCAACATTGGCAATGCTACAGTGGCTGCATGCACAGCAGAGGGCCATCAATGAGTACCTTTGTGAGGAGGCCAAAAGGATGAAGAGCAGCGACAATGCATGCATCAGTGGCACTGTCCAGCTAATATTCCTTCTGGAGCACACACACTTTGTGGAATAATGAACAGGGCACTTGAGGTAGAACAGAGGGAGGAAGAGGAGGACTTCCTTTCCTCTCAAGGCCCCCTTTATGCAGAAAGCATTCCTGCAGAGCCGCCAAACACACAGGAGGAGGAGGAGGATTGTGTCAGCATGGATGTGGATGGTAATACGCAGCAGACTTCAAGGGATCATGATTTTCAGGCCCCAGAAACCCAAGGAGTTGTACGTGGCTGGGAGGAGGCAGTTCCTGATAATATCATCCTCAGTGACCCAGAGGACACTTGTGCTTCCTCAAACGTATGCTGCATGGGCTCTCTGATTCTGAAAAGCCTGCAAAAAGACCCTAGGATTTGTGGTATCACGGAGAGGGATCATTACTGGCTGCAGAACTCATCTTGCCTGTACAAAGGGTGCAGATGATGAAACGTCTTCAGGATACCTTGAAGAAAAGTTTGTGCAATGCCTTTCCAGACCCTGGGAGGTTACCATGTCCTGGTGCTGGTCCTGGACAATGTGTTTCTGAAGCTTCGGTCATTCAGAGGCAGAGTGGTGGAAAGGGTGGCCGGCTGAGCGATGCCTTTAAAAAAAATTCAGTCCTCAGCACCCAGGCCTCAAGCAACTATCATCAGCATCTGCATTATATGGTGCAGGAATATACAGTCAGGTCCATAAATATTGGGACATCAACACAATTCTAATCTTTTTGGCTCTATACACCATCACAATGGATTTGAAATGAAACGAACAAGATATGCTTTAACTGCAGACTTTCAGCTTTAATTTGAGGGTATTTACATCCAAATCAGGTGAACGGTGTAGGAATTACAACAATTTGTATATGTGCCTTCCACTTTTTAAGGGACCAAAAGTAATGGGACAGATTATTAAATCATAAATCAAACTTTCACTTTTTAATACTTGGTTGCAAATCCTTTGCAGTCAATTACAGCCTGAAGTCTGGAACGCATAGACATCACCAGACGCTGGGTTTCATCCCTGGTGATGCTCTGCCAGGCCTCTACTGCAACTGTCTTCAGTTCCTGCTTGTTCTTGGGGCATTTTCCCTTCAGTTTTGCCTTCAGCAAGTGAAATGAATGCTCAATCGGATTCAGGTCAGGTGATTGACTTGGTCATTGCATAACATTCCACTTCTTTCCCTTAAAAAACTCTTTGCTTTTGCAGTATGCTTTGGGTCATTGTCCATCTGCACTGTGAAGCACCGTCCGATGAGTTCTGAAGCATTTGGCTGAATATGAGCAGATAATATTGCCCAAAACACTTCAGAATTCACCCTGCTGCTTTTGTCAGCAGTCACATCATCAATAAATACAAGAGAACCAGTTCCATTGGCAGCCATACATGCCCACGCCATGACACTATCACCACCATGCTTCACTGATGAGTTGGCATGCTTTGGATCATGAGCAGTTTCTTTCCTTCTCCATACTCTTCTCTTCCCATCACTACAAGTTGATCTTGGTCTCATCTGTCCATAGGATGTTGTTCCAGAACTGTGAAGGTTTTTCTAGATGTTGTTTGGCAAACTCTAATCTGGCCTTCCTGTTTTTGAGGCTCACCAATGGTTTACATCTTGTGGTGAACCCTCTGTATTCACTCTGGTGAAGTCTTCTCTTGATTGTTGACTTTGACACACATACATCTACCTCCTGGAGAGTGTTCTTGATCTGGCCAACTGTTGTGAAGGGTGTTTTCTTCACGAGGGAAAGAATTCTTCGGTCATCCACCACAGTTGTTTTCCATGGTCTTCCGGGTCTTTTGGTGTTGCTGAGCTCACCGGTGCTTTCTTTTTTTTAAGGATGTTCCAAACAGTTGATTTGGCCACACCTAAAGTTTTTTGCTATCTCTCTGATGGGTTTGTTTTGTTTTTTCAGCCTAATGATGGCTTGCTTCACTGATAGTGACAGCTCTTTGGATCTCATATTGAGAGTTGACAGTAACAGATTCCAAATGCAAATACCACACTTGAAATGAACTCTGGACCTTTTATCTGCTCCTTGTAAATGGGATAATGAGGCACACACCTGGCCATGGAACAGCTGAGCAGTCAATTGTCCCATTTTTGGTCCCTTAAAAAGTGGGAGGCACATATATAAACTGTTGTAATTCCTACACCGTTCACCTGATTTGGATGTAGATACCCTCAAATTAAAGCTGAAAGTCTGCAGTTATAGCACATCTTGTTTGTTTCATTTTAAATCCATTGTGGTGGTGTATAGAGCGAAAAAGGTTAGAATTGTGTCAATGTCCCAATATTTATGGACCTGACTTTATAGGGGCAAGAGAAGACTTGGAGACCTTTCCAACTGAGCATCCACTTATTTACTGGGTTTTGAAGATGGACCACTGGTTGGAACTTGCTCAATATGCAACTGAGCTACTGGCCTGTCCTGCATTGAGCATGCTTTCTGAATGGACATTCAGTGCTGCTGGAGGGTTCATAACCGATCAAAGAGTGCGTCTGTCAACAGACTCGGTTGATAGGCTCACATTTATAAAAATGAATCAGTCATGGATCAGCAGCTATCAAGCCCCTGATGCTGATGCAACTGATTCAATTTGCTAGGGATCTGGGATCCCTTGAAGACTGCCCAATTTTTCGCCACCTGTTTGACTGGGGGCTTTCGTCACAATTTTTAAACTAATTTACAACATCAGGCCCTGTTCCTCCGTCCAACAAGAGTAACTTCAAGGGGTTACAGTGTTCTGGCACCGTCAGCACCCAAGGCCCAATTTTTCGCCACCTGTTTGACTGGGGGCTTTCGTCACAATTTTTAAACTAATTTACAACATCAGGCCCCGTTTCTTTGTCCAACAAGAGTAACTGCAAGGGGTTACAGTGACTGGCACCGCCAGCACCCAAGGCTCAATTTTTCGCCACCTGTTTGACTGGGGGCTTTCGTCACAATTGTTAAACTAATTTACAACATCAGGCCCTGTTACTGTGTCCAATAAGAGTAACTGCAAGGGGTTACAGAGTTCTGGCACCACCAGCACCCAATGCCCAGTTTTTCACCACCTGTTTGACTGGGGGATTTTGTCACAATTTTTAAACTAATTTACAACACCAGGCCCTGTTCATCCGTCCAACAAGAGTAACTGCAAGGGGTTACAGTGTTCTCGCCCCCCCCCCCCCCATCCTAATCGGCCAGGGCTGCATGCTTGCATAAGGGTCTGGTTTGGATATTAGGGGGACCCCCATGTCAATTTTTTTTAAAATTTGGCGTGGGTTTCCCCTTAATATCCAAACTAGACCCAAAGAGCCTGGTTTTGGCCGGGTGTGAGGACCCCACGCACAAGTGATTTTTTTGTATATTACTGGGAGCTGACAATATATTACAGCCGGAATTTTAAATGATAATTTTCCTATGGAAATGTCATTTTGCTCTGGCTATGTTATGCACCTCACAGAGATGCATCCTTTTACAGACTGACTAAAGACACCCCCCAGGCACACTATCCTGCTTCTTTGTGGCTTTGTTCTGAGCCATCGCTAAGTGATTGCTTAAGGAAGGATATAGAGGAAAAAGTATAAGGACTTGTTTGGATGACCTGGTTGATACCACCTTATTGCCACCTTATTGCCCCATATCTTATCATGCTGAGTGGTCACTTTGTGGCCAAGTATTTTTGGTGAGCGCATATTTATTTATTTGATTCACTGCGTTTTGTGTGATTTACTATCACAAAACTACCTTCACTGGTGATTGGATTCTGGATCTATACATGAACTCTCTTTCTTTCATTTTTCATTAATTTGTATTCGGAATTTAATTTTTTTACACATTCATGTATCTGCCAATATATGATTTATTAACGTGGGTTTGTAAGCTTATGGATTGAGTGATTTAAGGTCACATATTTATTTATTTATTTTTTATTCATTTTCACAATTGTAAGGAAGATTTGTAGTATCATGTAATTGTAGTAATAATTAGCACTGTTGTGATTATACTTTGCACTATTGCATTTTATGGTCAGCGCCCTAAAGTCCTTTTACATATCTATATAGCCATTGCTATCTAGGTGCAGCGACCATTGGTCACTTTAATTTAATATAATTTGAGTAATATAGGTGGCGCATTTTTTATTTTTTTATCTGTTAATAGTATGCTGGTGATAATTATCAGCAAACTTTAGAAGAAAGGGGTACATCCCAAAAGTTTGTCCTCAATTTGTATGTTAGTGCAAATTAAAAAAAGGATTATGGACAGTACCCAGTTGTTTTGGTTGCAAGTACACTAAGCTAACCCCTTTCACACTGAGGAGCTTTACAGGTATTATTTAGCCAAAAATAGTGCCTGCAAAGTGCCTCTTAATGAAAGTCAGTGTGTCCTTTCACACTGGGGTGGCGCACTTGCAAAACAAATTCCTGCAAGCAGCATTTTTGGGGCGGTGCGGGAGCGATGTATACGCTGCTCCTCCACCGCCCGTGCCCATTGAAATGAATGGGCAGCGCTTCCGAAGCGGCTGTACACCGCTCCGGAAGCGCCGCGCGCCAGCACTTTTAACCCCTTTTTAGGGGTTAAAAATGGCCCAGTGCTGTCCGAATAACGGAGCCAAAGCACCGCTATAACAGTGGTAAAACACCACTAAACTAACAACGCTTTACCGCTGATGCTTGGGCAGCCCCAGTGTGAAAGGGCTATTAAACAACTACAATCACTCAAGGAGCAAATAGTTTCTCTTGATAAAAAACACTGGGATCAAGACACAATAGAATTTTTTTTTTTTACTCACCAAAAATAGTTTTCTCCATGGTGTCTATCAGTGTTTTTCACCTAAGATTCTCTAATGTTTCTAACGAAATCTTAGGTAAAAAATGTATAGTGAAAGTGCTAATCTTGGGTTAAAACATTAGAAAACAGACTCCTTAATGTGCATTTTTATAATTCATGTATTTAATTAGAATCTTAACTTTCCAGCTTTAATCCAAATCTCCAATTGCTCATTGAGTCTCTGCCCCCTTTCTTTTTTTTTTACATCACACTGGTCCATTCTGAATAAGCATACTAAGGGAATACCTTGTTAAACCCGCTGTTTGAGAACTTCTGTTCTAGCACTACAGATAGAAATGTGTTTATTTGTTCTTTGCCAAAAATGATATAAGTATAATTTTTTTGAAAAATATTGCTATGCTTTTTTAGTAGTTAATTATTTCAAAATGAGTGTATTACTATACATGTTTAAAGTGTAAGTTCACCTTTACAAAAAAATTTGTAATGTGGACTTACACAGGACCACCTCCTCAACCCCCCCGTCAACGCTGGAGCGGCGATCTCCCGTTCTGAGCCTTGCTATAGCCTCGTCACCGTACCGGGGCTTAGACATCCCCTCGGCTTTCTCTCTTCTTCTTCCCGCTGGCAGGATGGACTACGTGGGTTCTGATTTGAAGAAGCCAATCAGAATGCTCCTAAACGTACCTCCTGACGGGGTACATTTTGGAGATTAAGCCGAGGGGATTTCTAAGCCCCGGTCCGGTGATGTGGCTATAGCAGGGCTCAGAATGGGAGATTGCCGCGCTCCAGATCAGCAGGATGGGGGGGGGGGGGTGAGGAGAGGGTCCTGTGTAAGTTCACCTTACAGATTTTTCTGTAAAGTTGAACTTGCCCTTCAAATGTTTCACAATGATAAACGGTAAGAGTTTTAGAACATTTCATATCAGATTTATACCTGCTTCTGTAGATATAGACACAGGACGGCACAGTGGTGTAGTGAATAGCATGTTCGCCTGGCAGCAAAAGGGTTGCTGTTTCAAATCCCAACAACGACACTACCTGCCTGGAGTTTGCATGTTCTCCCTGTGCCTGCGTGGGTTTCCTCAGGATACTCCGGTTTCCTCCCACACTCCAAAAACATGCTGGTATGTAAATTAGATCCTGTCTAATTTGGCCCTAGTATGTGTATGAATGTGAGTTAGGGACCTTAGATTGTAAGCTCCTTGAGGGTAGGGACTGATGTGAATGTACACTGTATATGTAAAGTGCTGTGTAAAATTGACAGTACCTGAAATAAATAAATAAATAAATACCATTCTAGTAACTTACCTCAAGCTAAATGGGAAGGTCTTCTTTTTATAATTATTAATTAGTGTATGCTAGGCATTTTTGGCTGGTAAATCACCAAAGATGAAATGTATGCTACATTAAGCCTGGGTTCACACATATGCGATGTCAGATATCACATGCGATGTCTGTGCAATGCAAATTCAGCCATATAGTTGTATGGCTGAACTTGCATTGGATTTGCACAAAAATATTGCACAAACCTTTTTTTTCCTGCACTGGTATGGTATTGCATGGGTGTTTAGACCCATGCGTTCCGATTCCTGTCCGAATTCACAGTTTGCACTGCGATCTGCGAACCAATCTGGGGGTGCAATTAACTTTGTATTGACAACCGCAGCGGTTCGCAGAGGGTAGTTTGAACTGCCTGCGAGGGAGATTCCAGCACTGGAATCGCACTGGTTCCCGCATCGCAATAGTGTGAACCCAGGTTAAATCGTACAGTGTTCAGGGGTCTGAAATTGTGCCTGCTACATGGTTTAAAAAGACTACATTTTAATTGTTTGTTTTTTAAAATCATACATGGCTGAAATGTAAAGGTAAATTTTAATTGTTACAATACAAAATGTCCAGTGTAATCATTATATACAATATATTACAGCAAAGGTTAACAAAAGTGTAGTTTTCCTTTAACACACTGAATTACTGATGATTTTTCCATGAAATGCTACTGAAGTAGAACATTTAAAATGTCAGAATTCTTGTTCAATTCTTTCAGCTGGTCCTAGCTGTTCTTGAGAATACAGTTATTAATTAGTAATTTTACACTTGGCAGCTGTCTCCTTCCATAACTGCACACTGAGATAGCTGAAGATGCCATTCAGAAGTTAACATTATTCCATGCATAATGGGAAATGATTTAGAAAAGCATATGAGCTGGTTAAGTGATATTTTTTGTTACCTGTTACAGGTACTTTCACCGACCTGCAGATGGCTCAGAAGCTATGTTTGACCCAGTGTCCATAATGAATGTGGACATTCTAAATTACTGCCAGAAAGAGGCTTGGTGTAAATTGGCATTCTACCTGCTGTCCTTCTTTTACTACCTGTACAGGTAAGTTATATCATATCTCAAGAAATGATTTTTCTGGCAATTAAATGTCACTTTCAGTCAGAGGCGTAACTAGAACCTTCAGCGAACCGGCGCAAGAAATTATGAAGGGTCCCCTGACCCCTGACCAGGGCCCTTCCCTCTTCCCACTGATCCTGGGGCCCTTTACTCCTATTGTGGGTCCCTTTATTACGGTACCGCAGTGGGGCCCTTTCACAAGTTCTGCAGCGAGTCCCCTTTCTGCCATCTTCAGGCCTTCCCATGGTGGTGAAGTGCCAGGGCCCGGTCACAAATGCAACCTTTGCAATCCTGATAGTTCCCTTACTGCTGTCAGCAGTTTTTAATTTTTATTTTAATTTTATTATTTTTTTACCATTTCATTTTATTTATTTTACAATTTTATTTTTACAATTTTTTACATTTTTTTAGGAGCTCTGTTGGGGAGCTTTGATGAGATACCAGGGGTCTAAAACAATCCACAGCTCTCAATTTCCATCTATGTAGCCTCAGCTGCACAGAATGAATGGACAGGAATAGCTGTGCACCAAGCCTCCCATTCATTCAGAAACCGAAGTATAGTAAAAACAACTTACTATGCTTCAGTTATGAACCAATTGATACCAATCACTGACTCATTCAGAAAAGGAAGGAGCCGGTAAATGACACATTTACCAACCCATTCCCATCTCTCCATCATGAGACATCTTCTACAGCAGCTGCAATTGCAACCCCTGCAACCCCTATATTTACACCGCTGTTTTCAGTAATCAAGCTTACTTCTTTACTTCTTCTTAAGTTTAATTAAAGATTTATCTTTTCTGAATATATGTTTGCCAAAGACTTAAAGTGCGTATAAATCTCTAACAATGAATTTCTCTTTACTCTCTTTTGATCTGTTAAATATAATATCAGGAGATTTGTTATATCTTTTCCAATAACTGCAAAACATTCCTGTTGCTCCTGTCAGAAATACATTACTGTCTCCTATCCTGTGCCCATTACAGACTTATCTCAAGGCAAACCTACACAAGCTAATCTGGGAACTACAGAACACTTACTACCTAATTTATAGAGATGAGAGAGGGGGAGGTGTTCGTTAGTCCTAACAAAGTTCCTGTCCTAGGGTGACAATGAACAGTAAACTGTGGTGAAACCATAATAATCTAAAAGTCAAAATGAATTTAGAGAGATATGTATGCAGTCAGATAGACATTATACTAACAACCTCCAGTTGTGCAGGGTGTCTCAACATGGTTTTTCCATATGATAGGCGTCAGAGGTAGGCCTGCTGTACTCTCTCAGTAACAGATCTAGTCAGGCACACCCCTCTCTTACTCTATAAATAAAATCTTTGTCAGGACACGTGTAGTGAACGGTGTTATTTACTGTTACTCAGCTATACTAGTATAGAGTACTGGATTGTTAGAGTACAAATCACCATTTGTATTAAACGAAAAAGTATTTTTGGGTAATTAACCAGTTGCCGACCGCCCGCCGTGGCTTGATGGTGGCAACATGGTTTCTTATCGCGAAACGCCATCACCGGACAGCAGCCGTGATAACGAGTAGTATTGTGAGTGTGCGCGTGCCGCCAGAGGCGCGCTCGCACGCTCACTGTGTTCCGGGGAGCCAGGGAGCGGGTAGGGTGGACTCCATCTCCGCCGACTACCAGCGATGGCTCCCCCGCAGTGAGAGAATGGAGGTCCGTGTATGTAAACACGGATCTCTGTTCTCACAGAGGGGGAAGGGATTTGATCACAGGCTCCCTGTATATGGGAGCCGTGATCACTCCCCTCCCCCAGCCACCCCAGCCCTCATACAGTTAGAACACACTTAACCCTTGGAGCGCCCTCTCGGGGTTAACCCCTTCACTGCCAATGGCATTTATACAGTAATCAATGCATTTTCATAGTACTGATCGCTGTATAAATGCCAATGGTCCCAAAAAAGTGTCAAAATGGTCCGACATGTCCACCGCAATATCGCAGTACTGCTAAAAATCGCAGATCGCTGCCATTACTAGTAAAATATAAAAAAAATAATAAAAACCCCATAAATTAATTCTCATCAATCGTAAACGCGGCAACTTTAGTGCAAACCAATCAATAAACGCCGATTGCGTTTTTTTTTTGTTACCAAATATATGAGTAAGAATATAAATCGGCCAAAACTGATGAAAAAAAATGTTTTTTTTATAATGTTTTTTGGATATGTATTTTAGCAAAAAGTAAGAAATATTGGTGCTTTTCCAAATTGTCGCTCTTTTTTGTTAATAGCAGTGATCAGAAATGATGCAGAGGTGATCAAATACCACCAAAAGAAAGCTCTGTTTGTGGGAAAAAAAGGACGCAAATTTTGTTTGGGTACAACGTCGCACGACCGTGCAATTGTCAGTTAAAGCAACGCAGTGCCGAATTGCAAAAGGTGCTCTGGTCCTAAACTGGGAAATCCTTCCGGGGCTGAAGTGGTTAAAAACCAAACACAAATAACAACATACAGGAGCACTGGACCATATGGAGTTAAAACGCTTTAAATAAAAAGCCTGACAGCTCTGGTCGGAGCCGCTGTACTAACAATCCGACGTAGTACAGCAATTTCCCCTGCTGAGCAGTTGTGTTCTGACAGTGGTACAGCCCCCGCCAGAACACTCCAATCAGCACTCTCAGCCATTGGCTGAGAGCGCTGATCGGGAACCAGTTGGCTTCTGGTTTTGCAGCATGCTGACTGGCTGTCATACACATGGGCTGAACGTCAGCTTTTTTTTTTTAGAACCGGCCAATGTCTCCCGACATTTGGTCCATGTGTATAGGGCTAAATGATATGCTTTTACTGTGGCATACAACACTGAACGATAAGCAATGCTGAATGCTGTGTCATGTGGTTAATAGTGATAAGGGAGCAGCTTTTATTACTTAGTGCCATGTCACCTAATGATTTAGGAACACTGTGTGCTTCTGTAGAGTACCTGCAGGCATTTTTCCTTGAAGTTTAAAAAAATACTGATGAGCATTGATGTGCTGTAGAGTTGGATGGGTGTTATGTCAGTACTAGGAAGTGTAATCCACACTTAAATGGCTATTAAAATCTACAACATCTCTTATCATTCTTATGGCATGTACTTTGAAACATTAGGCCAATCCTACAACTTCAGTAATTTGATTTTCAAACAGTATTGTTAAAATTGTTTAGCTGGTGAACACAAAATAGCTTGTTTGATTTCGGCGGTGCTTCTTAAACGTAAAGTGGTTGTCACATAAAAAGCTGTGTCCCAGTGCCTGTGCTTTATAAAAAAAAGCAGATTTCTACCTGTTTTAACAGCATCTCCCAGTGCTCACATGACTCCAGGATCTCAGTCAGGATGTCAGCCAGGGAGGCGGGAAGGAGAGGTGAAAAGAGCATGGAGTCATGTGATCGCTGGAAGACACTGTTAAAACAGGTAGAAATCAGCATTTTTTTTTTAATAAAGCATAGGCACTAGGACACAGCTTTATATGTGACAGAGGGGATGATATAATGTTCAGTTAGTTTTGAAGCAGTGGGGAGAGGAGCAGAGTGGTCCTAGTGAGAGCTGAAAGGCAGGTAGGGGGAGGAGGACAGAGGGAGACACAGGAGAGCTGCAGATCTGCAGATAGCAGCGCATGACAGAGAAACGTATGCTGACCACAGTGTCAGGGTTCAGCAGCCCTGATATATCATGGTCATCGTACAGAGGGGAGGGTAGAAACTGGCAGGATCAGCCAGGTATTTCAGGTGATACAGGGGGCCAAAATACACAGCACAAACACTGTGCTGTATATAATGCTTTAAGGGAACAGGATTAATTTTTTGGGGGCTTAACAAACCCTTTAAGTCCTGCACTGACATTGACAGCCATCATCAAATGTGCACTGACTTTCTGATGTGTCTTACGAAAGCCTTCATTCATTGTATGGAGTGTTGGAGGTCTTCCGACAGCCATTAGTGTCTGTCAGCACAGGAATACATGTTTGCAAAAGGGTGTCTTTAAAGATTAATAATTGCCAATCTTGTAAATCCATGTCCACCCAAACCAGTAAGTTTAATTTTTTACATATTCCTTAAAATGTAGGTAGGTTTTCCAAAGTTTTGGATAGAGTAGGAAACAGTTAAGTCGTTTTTTTTTTTTTAATGTGGTTAGGGTCTTGTTAGGAAGATTTCCCTTCGTTTTCTGTCCTAGAGAAACAGTAGGAAATAAAAGACAATCTCTTCAAACTGAGGAGATACCCCTACTTATAGGGTTGTGATCAGAACAGGTTATCCTATTGGAAGATTTGGCCTGTTTTTGTGACAACTCAAACAGTTCACATTTCACATCACTTTTTGTACCAAAGACAATGGTGACCAGGACCAATAGTGTGACTGAATCTCCCCAACAGGGACACAGACAGTAGAAAAAAAGTGGCAGAAGTTCTATTCACAATCAAAAACAAGTTTTGTTTTACATACAAATTAGGCCAATTGGATGTTTTACGGGGTTACTAAATCATTATTCCTTGTGTTCTGACCTGATAAGTACTATATGTACTTTTAATCAAACATATCAAGATATTACCTACATGTGACCAGAACTACAGCTTTATAGGGATAATCAAGGGAATTCATGAAGGGGTCGTAGACACCCTTTAGAATTTTGTTGGGGTACAGCTTGCGCCCGATTTATGTACCTGTTTGAAGGGTCATGACTGAAAAAGGTCTGCCAACCGGCTCCCGATCAGTGCTCTCAGCCAATGGCTGAGAGCACTGACCGGAGTGTTCTGGTGGGGGAGCCATCCCCCTGTTAGAACACAATAGCACAGCAGGGGAGATAGTGATACAAACATTGGATTGTTAATACAGTGGCTCCAACCTGAGTTATCATTTTTTTTCCATTCAACCTGCTGGGTTGAAAGAAAAAAAAAAACAAGTAATGTGTATGAGGCAGACCTGATGACATCACCTTTGTTTACATTTAGCTTTCGGACAGGAAATCTTCAGACCGCCAACTAAATGAGGCTGGGGATACAGCCCTGGTTAGGAAGCTGTCACATACATAAAAGCTTCCCAGCACAGGTACGGCCCACGCCAACTAAGAGTTAGTTTTAATCATCACTAGTTTCCTAATCTGAGAACTGGAAGTCATTATTTAAGAATTCACTGCTTCCATAGCAACAGGATCTTAAAATGGCTGTAGTAAGAACTGCCTGAATTTCTTTCACGTGTCAGTAACATTACTTACACTGCTGCAAATGCATACCTGAATTAGGCACAGGTCAGTCTTAAGGTAACAACCACCAAAACTTTGTTTTGGCTATTTTGAACTCCCCTGAATCCTTTCAATCATCTTTTCACTGGTTGTTGCAAGAAAATGAAAAT
Organism: Glandirana rugosa; assembly: GCA_018402905.1. Taxonomy (NCBI): domain Eukaryota; kingdom Metazoa; phylum Chordata; class Amphibia; order Anura; family Ranidae; genus Glandirana; species Glandirana rugosa. The sequence goes on along the minus strand of BLSH010042450.1, from coordinate 53,082 downwards.
AGAAGCAATACCTCTTGTTGGCTAACTAAATATATTTTAGTGCAAGCTTTTGAGAATAATTAGCTCTCTTTGACATGCATGGTGTTACCTTGTGCCGATAAAATATTTTCAGTCATGTTCACAATCTGCATGGATAGGAGCTCACGTTGATTGATTTCTAGATTTACTGTAATGCATGTGAGAATATTGAGATTGTTATTGCACAGCATCCTATAAATTTCCCACTCTGCATACATGCAGCTCCCTGTACTAATGCCACTTCTTCCTCGCACGCAGGGTGGGGGCCACTGTACGTTATGTCAGCGCGTAGGATGCTGTGCTTCTGCTGGTGAGTGATTCGTCCCTAGTTCCACATACATGCCCCCACTCCTACTTCTTTGCACTGCCACTTTCTGCATGCTGGTATTGATAATTAGTCCCAAAAACACTATCCTCTATATTGGTAGAAATACCATAAATCATGTTAAATTACTGATATTATTATAATATTTAACTAATTCCCACAAACCCTTTTAATTATGAATGTATCCTTATTAACACCTGCAAAGCTTTATTACTTGAATTCTAACACATTTTCTTTCTTTTCTAATACTCCTTCCCTTCTCTCCCATCCACACTACCCTATTTTTTCCCTGTCTTTCTTGCATGTTTTATTTCTCCAATCGTATCTTTACATCTTCCTTGCCACATTTCTCAGTATGATATACACACTCGTCACTTTTTGAGTTTCGCCTGTTTGAATCTGAATCAAGGAGACAGAGGAAGGAAACTTAGAGGGATTGAGATCCTTGCTGATGGAAAAGATGTTGAAGGACATCTCTCCTTCCCAAATTCCTGCTGGTGGAATGACTCTCTCTAAATATTCTTTCTACCACAATTCTATCTCTCCCTCTCCTCTCTCTCTGCTTTGCTCTGACTCCCCTTTTTCTCTTCCCCTTCTTCTTTGTGCCTCTTCCTCTTCTCTTATTCCTTCTCTTCTCCAGCCTTCCTTTTTTCACCCTCTCAAATCCTTTTTGTTTATAGACTGCTGCTGGCTCACAGCTCTTACTTGTCTGTTTGAAGTCTGTGACTTTATTTCTTTAGAAATGTGTGAATTTTTCTGTCAATAAAAGATATATATATATATATACATTCACTATGTGAATTATTTGTGTATATTTGTTTAGTAAAGTAAAGTAGGTGTAATGATTGGAGGATAATGCTGCTGCTTCTTGTATAAGAGTAAATCTAATATCCTAAAACAAGTAGCCCAACCATTATGCAAACAAAAATAAAGTACACATTTGTAGTCTACCAGAACTGCAATGTAAAATGTTCAATAACTTGAAACAGATTTTAAGAGTTTATGTAAAGAACATTTATATTATATTAAATTATATGCCAGACAATGTCCCTGCACTGTTGGGCCAATTTACTATAGAGGTTAAAGTGTATTCATGGGGGAAATATAAAAATCATTATATTAATTTCTACACTGAATTTCAATTATTTCTAGCCTACTCCTATTAATCTGAACCATCTTAAAGTGGTTGTAAAGGCTGAAGTGTGCAGATCCCCCCTCAGTCCCCCCCCCCTAATACTTACCTAAGCCCAATCTCAATCCAGCAATGTGCATGAGACCCGAGGCTCTCTGGGGTCTCTCTCTCTTGATTAGGCTGAGACGCAGCGGCAAGACCGATTGGCTCCTGCTGCTGTCAATCACAGCCAGTGAGGCAGTAGCGGGTGGCGGGGCTGATCCACGCTCTTTGTGTCTTATGGACGTAGAGAGCCGGTTCAGGAGTGTGCATGCAAGAGTGCCCCCCCCCCCCCCACAGCAAGTGGCTTGCTATGAAGGCACATGGCAAAGAGGAGAGGCCCATAGCACCATCAGCGGACCTGAGAAGAGAAGGATCATGGCTGCTCTGTGCAAAACCACTGCACAGAGCAGGTAAGTATGACATGTTTGTTATAGTTTTATAAAAAATATTCCTTTACAATCACTTTAACATTTGAAATTTTTTGTGAAGATGCCCACACATTTACTTCCTTGCATTTTGTGACATTCATTATGTCCTGTAAGTAGGCACTGTTGTGTAACAGAATTCATAGAGCCTGCCTTCTGAACTACAGATGTGTTGAGAAGAGGAGTTTCAGGAGGCGGAGTCAGTACAGGAATCACTGCTTGCAAGCAGCAAGGTACCATGGGATATGTAGCACTTAGAAATGGAAAGTATACAACAGAGGAGGGGATTCAGGAAGTTATGGTAAAAGATGGGCAGCAGACAGGCAGCACATAACTATCGTTTGTATTGCTATTACAATGCTGATGTTATAAAATGAAAGCGTATACTGTGACTATAGAAAGTAAATAAATTGTGTGAATATTCACTTCAATTATTTATTCATCTGTAGATGAAATAAGTAACAAGAAATGTACTTTTCACATGACTGAATAAAGTGAATAGTTGTGTGACGATTCTCAATTGCTTTAGTAAATCAACCTTCATATTTGAACAAAACAACATGCACTTTTCATTAAATACTTCCTGCCCACAATTCCTTTCTTGTATTAAGAGAGGTATGGACTCCAGAGAGAGAGAGAGAGAGAGAGAATTTTGCCCCTGCACAAATCATTAGTAAAACCTCATCTAGAATATGCAGTCCAGTTTTGGACACTAGTTCACAAAATGGATATTGGGGAACTGAAAAAAGTGCAGAGAAGGGCAACCTAACTGATAAGAGGCATGGAGGAGCTCAGCTATGAGGATAGATTAGAGGAACTGAATTTATTATTCTTGAGAAGAGGAAATGAATGGGGAATATGATCAACATAATTTGTCCATATAGTGAAGTTGGTGTTGAGTTATTCACTTTACGGTCATCACAGAGGACAAGGGGCACTCTTTACCTCTGGAGGTTAAGAGATTTAATCTCCAAATACGGAAAGGTTTCTTCATAATAAGAGCTGTGAAAATGTGGAATAGACTCCCTCAAGAGCTGGTTCTGGCCAGCTCAGTAGATTGCTTTAAAAAAGACCTGTATTCTTTCCTAAATGTACATAATATAGCTGAATACTAACATTTATAGGTAAAGTTGAACCAGTGTATATCCAATTGCCTCTTGGGGAATCAGGAAGGAATTTTTTCCCCTGCTGGAGCAAATTGGATCATGGTTTGCTGGGTTTTTTGCCTTCCTCTAGATCAACTGTGGGTATAAGATTGTTTATATGGGATTGTATGATTTTTTTTTTTTAGGATTTTTAAAATATTTTTTTACCCCTCTCATTGGTTAAACTAGATGGGCTTGTTTACTTTTTCAATCAAACTATGTGACAATCTGTAGATGATGCCTTGTACACACGTTACATTTTCTTTCAGTCAACCCAGTGGGCTGGACAAAAAAAAAACTGAGGAGGTCTCTGTACTAACAATGCAATGTTAGCACAGCAACCTCCCTGCTGTGCTATAGTGTTCTAACAGGGGGATCGGAACACATCAGTCAGTGCTTGCAGTCAATGCCTGCAAGCGCTGATTGGCTGTCGATCAGCTGCTAGTTTTCCAGCATACTCATTTGACAGAAGCCGGTCATGAGATCAGCTGTTATCGTACAAGGAGCTGTACACGCAGGTCAAATGTCGGCCAGTTTCTACTGTACCAGCTGATTTTGGCCGGGGTGTACAGGGCTTTAGCATGATCTCCTATGCTGAAAAAGCATTAATGTACATTTCCTTCTCAGCTAGGATTGCACAGGTGTTCACATTCCTGTCTGTGAGATCACACAGTCACTGACAGTTCTCAGTTTTTAATAATGATCAGGAACTAGCATTGTTTGCCAGTAAACAAACAAACAGTATAACGTCCCAGCTGTCTATGTATTTCTTTGTCTGTACATTTGCTGTGTACAGAGAAACACATTTTTTAAAGATACACATTTTTTAAATAATATTTGTCCCTTTGTCAGAACTATCTTAATAAATCTGTGCAGGTATTCATTAAAATATTATTCCAAAAATGCCTTACATGTTCTTAAACAATGTTAAAATTATTTAACTGGCCAAATATCTACAGAGTTATTCTAAAGTTAACAAGGACATACTAATGCTGCTGTATTTTGCTTGACTACCCACACACATCAATAAACTTTAGTTATGAAAGGGGTAACTTCAAGCTTAACCTTGTGTTTTTTTTTGTTTTTTTTATAACATAAGGAAGGAGCTTTTAGGTTTTTTTGCTGTGTTCTGATCGAGTAAATTACTCTCACTTCTAGTTCTGCTGACACAACTAGACATGTGTACTGCTGAAAAATGTGTTCATTTTCATTTAATTTTTTTTTCTGGGCCATTCATTATGATCGAAATTCGTTATTTTGAATACATTTGTAACTTCGGAAAAATTCAAAATCTGAAAATTTGTAAATTCGATAATTCAGAAATTCGTAAATTCAAAAATTCGTAGATTCGAAAATTCGTAAATTTGAAAATTCCAAAATTTGAAAATCCGACAATTCCTAAATTCAGAAACTCGGAAATCCGAAAATTTTAAAATTTGAGAATTCAAAAATTCAGAATATCAAAAAATTTGAAAGAACGATAATCCGAAAATCAGTACGAAAGTCTGAAAATCCGAGAAAATAGCAAACTAGCTAACTAATAATAACTTATTAAATTAGGTAACTAACTAATAACTAACTAATAATAGCTATTACTAACTAGTAAATAAAAGGTATTGGACTTTCCTTTCAAATTTGGCTGTTAGTGAATGTAGCGAATACAAATTTATTGAAAGGAAATTCCAATACCTTTTATTTACTAGTTAGTAATAGCTAGTATTAGTTAGTTATTATTTTGGATTTTCAAATTTTAGGGTTTATAAATGTTCGGATTTACGTCATTATTTGCGGATTTTTGTTAATTTGAATTTTTGGATTTTCGTTATTTTCAGATTTTCGAATTTGCGGATGTTCAAATTTTCGAATTCTGGGTTTTCGTTCTTTCAAATTTACGAATTTTCAGAAAAATGTGTTAAATGGGTTTTCGTTAATTTGAATATTTCTGAATGAACTAATTTGTCGAGTTTTGTCTAAAAACTAATTCGGAACTAAATGAATTGCACATGTCAAGACACAACAGGAACTCCAAAGTGAAGGGAAATCCCATCTAGGACATAACTCCTCATATTCAGTAGGAAGAGATAGCCCGGCTGCCACACACCTCATCTGGCCCAAGTAGAACAAGAAATGTTTCTTACTGGCAGGCTACGGTTAAAAATAAGAGGAATAAATGAAAAAAAAACGAATGCCGCTATCATATCTGAGCACTGGTAAGCTACAATATACTGTATTTAATTTTTATTTTTGATTTAGATATACATTAGAAAAAGCAGTATTTTGTGCTAGCATGTGATTGGTTATTGTAAGTGAACGCAGGTTCACCTAATGTATGAACATTACCCATTCTGGAGGTTAGCTCTGACTTGTAGCCAGTTTTATTTGAAAAAGGTTGCAATCAAAAGAAACAGAACAAAATAGAAAATAAATCTTTGCCATCCAGGCACTAACTTTACAGGACAAATTCCTCTCTGACAGGTGAAGGGCTTCTCCCAGTCACCAACAAGACATTAAGAAAAACCTTTTCTTTCTCTTACAGAGTGATTTCTATAATGGGAATAACATGCTTATAGTAGCCTGTGATTCCAATAACAGCTCAGAGTTGCTTTTTATTTATAGGCCCGGGCCACTATTGAGTTGCCTCAATGTTGTTGATCTGAGGCTTAATCAACCTTCAACCAATGTTTTTGCGAATGTATCTGGCCTCCTCTTAGCCTATGGCACACTTTTTGGGGTTGGCCGCAAGCCCTGCTTTTTTAAGGAAATCTATTATTTCTTGCACCCAGGACAAATGAGGCTCCAAATTCGGGCTGTTGGTGACTACATCATCCACATAAGTGGCTGCATATTGGTCATGTGGTCTTAACGTCTTGTCCATCATTCTCTCAAATGAGGCAGGAGCCCCATGCAAACCAAAAGGCATCCGCCTTATACTGCAATGACCCCCCAAAGGTAGAGAATGCCGTCTTTTCTTTCGCAGTTTCCATTAGGGGTATCTGCCTTTAGTCAGATCTAAAGTAGCTATGTACCAGGCAGTTCCTAATCTGTCACCCGAGGCATTGGGTAAGTATCGAATTTGGACACACTATTCGACTTTCTGAAATTTGGAACAACACTTGATTGTTATTGTCCTTGCGCTGCAGTATGTGTGACAATTGTTAAAAAAGTGACTGCTGCTGTGGTATGAGGTGTAAGGTCCCCTAAAATTTGTGGTGTGTAAACCCAGCACTGTCAAAAAAATGTATACAGTCCTATAATCTTATTCCCAACACCTTGAAGTTGTAACTTTTACTGCAAGTGCCATAAAAATGTTGAAAAGCAAAAATGAAAAAAATATATAAATAAAATTAAGAAATGAGCAAATATCAATCTCTTATAAAGACCATTAACAGTGCAACTTATATATAGTGAAGATAAGTGAATAATTGAATGAGTCCTTCAAAGTGCTGTTCTTGTCTTTATATATACGTGCCAGTAGTGAAAATGGAGTGCTGTGCTCCCCTCCTCCTGTGCCCTCACTCACCAACTTGCCATGAATACAGCGCCTGTGAGGAAACTAGTCCTCAGATAACAAAGCTAGATAGTTCGCTTCTTACTCTTCAACAGGTTATGCAGGTTTCTCCAGGGCTGGACTGGAACAAAAATGTTGGACTTCATCCAGACCTGCCCAGGGCACAGCACATCAGGATACAGTGCACAGCATATCAGGGTACAGGGCACAGCACATCAGGGTACAGGGCACATCAGGGCACAGCACTTCAGGGTACAGTACATCAGCGTACAGCACATCAGGGCACAGGACACAGCACATCAGGGCACAGCACATCAGGGCACAGGGCACATGGCACATCAGGGCATTGGGCACATGGCACATCAGGGCACGGGGCACATGGCACATCAGGGCATATGGGGCACATACATCAGGGTACATACATCAGGGCACATGGGGCACATACATCAAGGCACAGAGTGCATGACACATCAGGGCACAGGACACATGGCACATCAGGGCACGTGGGGCACATACATCAGGGCACATGGGGCACATCAGGGCAGATACATCAGGGCACATGGGGCACAACAGGGCACATACATTAGGGCACATGAGGTACATCAGGACACATGGGGCACATCAGAGCACATACATCAGGGCACATGGGGCATGAGGAAAATTTAATCAGGCCTGACTGGTGTTGTTTTTGTTTCTGGGCTGAGAGTGGCTCAAATAGAATTGAGTGATTCACAGATGAGGTCACCAGGAACTCCCATTTCTTTCCAGAAGCTGGTGGAAGGTTTCTGGGCAGAGGGCAGGGAGGGAGGTGTAGCCATCTGGAGTGTTCTAAGGAGCCCTGACTAATCCCCAATCTGGATTGGCAGGGGGCAGGACTTCTTAAATACTCAGAGTCAGCCCAATCTGGGAGGAGTTTGGGTGGAAGAGCTGGAGCTGGGATTTAGCTGAGGTTATGGAGGCCTCACCCGGGAGGGAGCCCCCAGTCTGCGGGGGGGGGGGAGTGACCTTGAGGCCTGGGCTAGGGTGCAGGGAGATCCTGGAGCAGCACAAGAGAGCAGGAGAGCAACAGACAGTGCTACTGGAGAAGCTCAGCAATGACTCCACTGGGTGGTCGGTGAGTGGCACACACCCTGGGAAGCTTTAGAGGCATGGTGGAGCAGATTGGGGTAAGAGACAATCTGGGAAGGATGCAGAAGTCAGTAAGGGACTGTGGTGTCATGGTGGCAGTGGAGAAGGCCAACACAGCTGGAGTGGCTGACAGGGCCTGGAGCAAAAGGATGGGCTGGGAGTATTAGTCCATCAGGCTGGCTAGCACATCAGTGTACCTACACACTAAGGGACCAACTGTCCCTACCTGTAAAGACAAGCCCGAAGAAAAAAAAATAGGCATAGGGCCTCATGATAACAGGAACAGGGCATAACAGGCAACAGGGGGTTAATCTGGTAAAGGAAGTATGGAGAGGTGACTCACGGATTGGCTGGTGACTTTCAGGAAGGTGGGTGCTGCTGGAGGAGGCACATGTGCAGAGACACACACTGCAGCAGACTCGTGCTAGAGCACAGATGAGCCAGATTTCATTTTCTCTTCCTCATGTTTGAACCCTTCCCGTGGCTATAGGTGAGTTAGACCGGTTACTCAGGCAGCTACTGTCTGCTGCTGCCATTAGGGGTACAGCGTAATTGAATCAGCAGGTCTCCTCCGTGCTTGACGGGGAGACATCTGCCGCAGGGGACCGGACCTCACAGCGTGCTTGGCGGTCTCTCAGTCCTCCTGTGTCCCCCCTGAGCTTTGCACCCCAGCGAGAGCCCGCTTGTGTACCCTCCAGGCCGCCATCTCAGCACACACCCGCTGCTGCTGGTGCCGCCCCTGGGAGGAATCCCCTTAGTCAGCGGAGTTTGGCCAGATGGGGGCCCCCACCTCCGGTTCCTCCTGTCCAGCCTGGGCATCGTAGGAGATCGGATGCTGCTGCCGCCCCCCCCGGTGATGTTCCTACCAGAAGGGCAGCTCAGCTTGGGAGAGGATCCTCTGCGGGCGCCAGCCAATTGGATAGAGTAAATAAAATTAAATTGCGCTTGTGTAAATAATGAATTAATCAACACATCCCGTGCATGTGTGTAAATGAAAAAATATCAATGTATACCAAAAGTAAAAAGAAAAAAAGTGCATAAACATATATCAAAGTCTAAAGTCCAATCTTGTAGAAAAAGGTCGGTGCAATAAAGATGTGAGCCTTGTCCAAATAGCCGTGACCAATAAACATCCATCCATCTACCTAATAGCTCACAGAAGTTGATCATACCCATTCCGACATCAATTTTAATATTTAATCAATCTACAACTCGCCCACTCAAGGCCTTCAGCAATGTAAAGCTCAATGGAGGTTCATATATATCCAGAAGACAGCGCTGGGGAGGCCGGCAGGTCTATATCCACACAGGCGTTCCTTGACCCCCTACAATAAGGGGTCCAGGGGTCCCGGTAAGGGCACATCTTTATTGGTAGAGGATTTTTTCACTGAAGTGGTGGTGTGGTGGATGTTTACTGGTCACGGCTATTTGGACAAGGCTCACAACTTTATTGCACCAACCTTTTTCTACAAGATTGAACTTTGGACTTTGATATATGTTTATGCACTTTTTTTCTTTTTACTTTTGGTATACATTGATATTTTTTCATTTACACACATGCACGGGATGTGTTGATTGATTCATTATTTACACAAGCGCAATTTAATTTTATTTATATTATCATGTTGGTGTAGAATTCACACTATATAAGTTGCAGCTGTGTTCTTTTCACCATCGTTCTTGTGGATAGCGCACCCATTTTCACATTGCAATTGGATAGAGTGGCTGTCGGCCCTTCGGTGCTGATGCGCAGCTCCGTGGTGTCCCCGTTGGTCGTGCCCGCGCTGCGGCCTATTCGGAGCTCCAGGAGGTAGAGGCCCAGGTTGTCAGGTGGTGGGTTGCGGCCTTCCCATCGGTGTGAGGCAGTGGATCAGCTGCCTGGACCCTCAGTGCCGCCCAGCGCTCTCCAGGACGGCCGGACTGCAGCAGTGGCAGATGGGTCGGAAGGAGAGCTGTCCAGCTCTGAAGACAGAGCAGTTCCGGGGACCTTGCCGGCGGTGGAGTTGGGGTCTGTGGCTACAGGGCCTTGCCCTGGTCAGCCTGGTAAGTCCTATACTGTTACACATACTGCTTTACTTTATGTGTTACAGGATGCTTTTTATGCGGGGCTAGGCCAGGTTGAGCCTGCTAGTGTGAGGGGGTCATCTTTAACGTCCTCTGCAGCCTCCATTCCACATGTAGCTGATTCTGGGTTCCCTGCGTTCCCAGTGCTGTGGTGGGCTTATGTGCTCTAGTTCAGCAGTTGGACTCGGGTCCCATATCAGCGGCACCTCCTGCGACTGCATGGGTGCCGGGGGCAGCGGACGGCCTGTCCACCAGTGCCACAGTGGTATCCACAAGCAGCTTGGCTTTCCCTTCAGTGACAGGACCCATGGTGTCGCCAAGTGCCTCTGTGACCACCTCGGCGCCAGGGGTCATGGCGGCGGACCCCAAGAATTGGGGTGAGTCTGTGGATTTGGTCCGCTTGGTGAATTCAGCAAAATGTGAAGTGGATGTGTGCTTTGAGGGCCCCTTGGGGGTGCATCTTAAGTCAGAGGTGCAGGGGAAAATTTGGAAGGATGAGTACATAGAGATATTTACATTATTTCCTCTGGTAAAGTTCAACCTAGACAGGTTGAAGCCGGTGGAGTCCAAGAAGGAAGACGAGGAGAGGCGTCGGTTCTGTTTGATTCCACGCACCTTTAGTAAAGTGGATGCAGGCCTTTGCTATCCTAACCAGCGGGATAGGGGAGTTGTTCAGCTCCCTTCTGCTACCTGAACGCGATCAGTGAGGCTCTCTAGGCATATCGGGGGGGTGTCATGACTTCGTTGTGACGATATGTGTCAATACAAACTCGAGTTTTGGCGGCACACACCTTCTCCCGCTGCCTCAAGCAGGGCAAGGGTCGTTCCGGACATACTTCAGGTAAAAGGAACGACACCGGTGAGGTTTGAAAGGAAGCGGCCCCTTTCCTAGGTAGGTATACAGATTGAGTGGCTGCTCAGTTGTTGGAGGATGGGTTTTCAGTGGGTTTTGTTATCCCGTGTTCCCTTGCCAGCATCCCTCCCATAGCGGACAATTTGCGTTCCACCAGGGCACATCCTGACGTGGTTTCTGAAGAAACTGGCCAAGGAAGGAGCATTGAGTCGCAGAGCATGGCCTTTCTCTCAACCCACACTTACCAATTTGGTGGTTTACCCGCTGGGCTTGGTCCACAAGAAGGACCCTCGAAAGTCCCGTTTTATACATCATCTGTCCTTTTCCAGAGGCGGCTCGGTGAACGGTGCGATCGATCCGGAGGCGTGTGCGGTGTCATACATCTCATTCAATGCAGTGATCTATTGGGTGCGGCGGTACGGGCTAAGTGCTATTTTGGCTAAGACGGATATTGAAGAGGCTTTCCGTTTACTTCTCATCCGCAGAGTTTTCATCTCTTGGGTCGCAGGTGGTTGGATTCGTTCTATGAACTTGTGCGGCATTTTGCTGGCCATTATTTCACATGTAGCTGAGCGTTTTGGTATCCCATTGGCTGTGGTTAGGACGGAAGGCCCAATCGCTACGATTAGTTTCTTGGGTATTGTCATAGATTCTATTGCCATGGGATGTCGCTTGAGGTCGAACTGTTCACTCTCAAAGCTGAGATTGCTTGGGGTGATGGGAAAAGTCCAGCTTTGGCAACTGCAGTCACTCCTCGACAGGCTCAACTTTGAATGTCGCATTCTGCGGATGGGCCGCATTTTAGCCCGCGCTTGCTGGCGGCAATGGCCGGCATCGCTTCCCCGCGTCATTTCATTATGTTGACTTCTGAACACAGGGAGGGCTTGAAGGTGTGGCATGTCTTCCTGGATACCTTTAACAGCCGTTCCCTTTGGCAACATGGCCCGGTCAGCAATTTTGATATGGAACTTTCTACAGACGCTGCAGGCTCTGTGGGCTGTGGTGCATTTCTTGCTGAGAGTTGGCCGGAGGAATGCTGGGTTCTTGCGCAACCTGGTCCTGTTGGAATTTTTTCAATGATTGTTTCGGTGATTCATTTGCACTGTGATAACTTGGCAGTTGTGCAGGTTTTGAACTGGCTATCAGCCTCGTCAATGTCCGGTTATTGCAGCATCTGGTCCTGCATTGCCTACAGTTAAATGTATTCTTATATGCTGTACACCTGACTGGGGGTGCCTGATACATTGGCGGATTCTTTGTCTAATTTACAGCTGGACAGGTTCCGAGAGTTAGCACCGGATGCGGAGCAACGAGGAGTGCCTTGTCTGCGGGAGCTGTGACGCGTTGCATTGGGGTCGCTGCCAAATTGCTAAGTAACTCATTGAGTACATCCACATGGTCGTCGCATTACAAGGTATGGCAGTAGTGGTGCATTTTTTTGGCTGTGGTATGTATGGAATTGCCATCCCTGTTGTTATTTTCATCTGTTTAAATTTTGATCAGGGAGTGTTGGTCTCAGCCCTCAATGGTAAGTTGGCGGGTCTGGCATTCCTGTTCAAATTATGGGGTGTCCAGGATTTTACGAAGGATTTTCTTGTTCAGCAGGCCATAAAGGGCTATAGGAGTGGTGGCCGTAGGCGGGGCGGTTGCTGTCTGGTCACTTTTCTTATGCTACAAAATTTATGGGCTCAGGCAGGTTCTGTGTGCGACGAGTACGAGCCTCTTTTGTGCAGGATGGCATTCATCCTGGCATTTTTGGGGCCCTTCAGTAGTGAGTTGGTCAGTGCATCTAAAATGGCGCATGGTGGGCTGTTGGCGAATGAGGTAAGCTGTTCCGATTCTTCCGTAGCCTTATTCATTCAAAGTTCCAAGTCTGATCAGTTTGGCAGAGTTTGCATCAGAGTGCAGGGTTCCCCCATTTGCCCAGCCGTGGTGGTGGAGGAATTTGGGCGGTTATGCCCACAGTGTGAGGGATCTTTTCTTATGCATCAGGATGGATCGGCTCTATTGAGTCTATTTTGAAGCTTATAGGCAGATGGGAATCCTATCGCTTTAAGATTTATGTGCGTCCTGAATTGAGCTAAGGTGTCTTGTATGTTTACTGTCTCGTGTATTGATGGCTGGTGGATTGATTTCTGCCATGTTTTTTCTTTGTCATTTTTTTAAATCTTTTCTTTTACAGGCTCTGTTCCTTGCCTCGTATGGATATTGAGGCATTCTTTTGTTTTGGGGGGAAGTGGGCTGAGCTTCAACCTAATGGTCGTCAGCTGGGTTTTTAACAGGCAAGATGCCTCCGGTAGGTGGATAGGTATCCCGGGTTTGTTATGCTGTAGGTCCTTCCGGAAGTGCACCGTTTTACTCGACTGGACAGGGCTCCCGACACACTAGTGCTGCATGTAGGTAGTAATGACCTGGGCAATTCGGTCCCTGCGTCACCTTGTCTGCGACATTTAATTTGATTTCCTCAGGCTGAGCATGGCCTTCCCAGACTTGTTGGTGGTTTGGTCAGATATTCTCGGCTGCTCTTCTTAGTGCTTAGTCAGGTCAGTCGAGAAGCTGAACAAGGCGCTGATAAAAGTCAATAATGAAGTCAGTTGTTTTGTTGCACGTAATGGTAGTTTCGTTGTATGGCACAGAGATCTGGAGGTGGATACTTGGATGGTGGTGCGCAGAGAGCATTGCATTTGTGGAGGGGCCCACAGGTGTAAGGCTTTACACCTGTGCACTGTGGCGGTTGGGGTCTGTGGAGGCATTACCAATTTGGAACTGTAATGTTTGTCCCCGAGCCGGTGTTGCACAGCTTGGGATAGTTAAGTGAAGTTTGTTTGTCCCCGAGCTAGTGTTGCGCAGCTGGGGATAGTTAAGTGAAGTGTGTTTGTCACCGAGCCGGTGTTGCGCGGCTGTGGATAGTTAGGTGAAGTGTGTTTGTCCCTGAGCTGGTGTTGTGCAGCTGGGGATAATAAAGTATTAAAGGTGATAACATATCTAAATGGGGTTATGGGATGCCTCCCAAGACCGGCAGCCTAGTTTAGATATATTGCGGGTACTGGATTTTGATTGTTTCAGAAATGTTATTGTTCATTTGTTAATAAAATGGCCAAAACGGCCAATTTCTCCAGATTGTGTCAAGTGTCATTTATTTATAAACAGAGTTTGGGAGGTTCAGATTTAGTATGGGGTTGAAGTTATACATCTGGGGTACCCTAGCCATGGGTTGTTCTGAGGCCCTGCGCACAGCATGGCAGGTCTCACCAGGTGCTAGACAGGCTGAAGAAATGGAGAAGGCCTAGTAAATTTCCTTCTGGGCCTGGAACAAATAATGTACAGGAGAGGGGAACTAGAGTTTAGAGAAGAAAGTAATGTGCTGGAGGAAGAAGTGTAACTGGAGCAAGTGAAGTGCTGAAGGACAAGGGGAGATGTATATACGGAGCTGTATATAGAGGTCCTGTGTAAATTTGCAACTAATTCTATGGGCACCCCATAACATCCCCAATCCCCATCCAAGTTCAATCCCCTATTAAAACAAAACAAAGTACCAGCCTGTGCTGTGACTCCGGGTGCTGTATGGATGTAATAGAGGGCAGTGTGAGCAGGTGAACCACAACACTCAGCCACCTCTAAGGGGGCCATTGGCTACACATACAAAAGTTATCTTTCCTGACGGCTCCATGTCAGCATAGCCCATGCCTCCAGGACTTAACTCATATAAATTTGAGCCCACCTACAGCCTCTATGTTCTTCTTTTTTCCTCCTATGCACAGGACCTTGATGTGCTCCTCTACCTGGCTGGTCTAAAGGGCTGGCCGTCCATCCATGCATGTGGATAAGGCTGGACGCAGTCCCTGGCGTCTTGGCTAAATGACCCATAATGTAGGGAGCCCCGCTGCTGATATTCGGGGGCGGCTTATATCACAGCTAACAGCCTTGTCTGGGGTCCACTGGGTTCCTGGTAAGTGAACAGTGGTGTTGGCAGAGTCTCCCCTAGGCACGCGCACCCGAGCTTTGCCAGTGTTAGTCGGATGGTGGAGGTTGGGTGAGCTAAAGTTAAAAATGCTTTGTATCCAAATGAATGCTGCATTGCTGGGGATTGTTGTGCCTTGCTCCCTGCAGCCACTATGCAAACCCTGAGCTCCTCCACAGGGAGTACTCTGCATTACAGGTGCACAAAGTAATACTTTGTCTGTTCATACCTGGCATTAACCCATCGGGGGCTTCTCATGTTTGCTTTACTTTTGTGCCATTGTGCCAAACCTTTCAAAGACCAGCATTCCCAGGGAAGGTAGAGGAGTCACCTGGGTGACTACTGTAGCCAGCTATTGCCTGTTGAAATATAGGACATCCTTTTACGTTTGTTTGTGCTCTTCAGTTTTTCACCAAAAAAGAGGGGGAGAAGTATGCTTTTATGATGTCGACAATTCCCTTGGGTGGTTTGTGTACATCACAGAATAATATTGTAATTCTGTTACAAATTCCTACCTT
This sequence comes from Glandirana rugosa, assembly GCA_018402905.1. NCBI lineage: Eukaryota > Metazoa > Chordata > Amphibia > Anura > Ranidae > Glandirana > Glandirana rugosa. Next base: position 37,963 of record BLSH010042450.1, on the reverse strand, counting down.
TTTGTTGCTGTTCGGAACAAAACTCTTTCATTATGTCCTGATTCCTGTCAGGGCAAGGTTTAGCTCATTAACCACCTGGTGATCAGGGCTGTAGATGGAAGCTCAGCCTCCCTCTAGCAGTGGTTAACTCTTTAGGATTTGTTATTAAGCAAACTATTTTATTGCATTTAATTATTTTTCTGTTCTGCTTTGTTAAGTGGCACACAAAACCATGTGAAAAGGTTATCTATATTGATAATGAGCAGTCTCAGAGCTTTCCCAAGGACAGCAGCCCTCTCAGGCTCTTCATTAAAGAAGACAGGGATGAAAATGACTGTATGAATCTTGCTTTGCTCAAGCAACCAAAGATGAGGATGATGATACCGAACAGAATGTCACATTTATTAAACAAGTGGCAAACGCACTTAAAAGGAGTATTTCTGGGGCGTGGCCTGAAGAGGAGCATGGTGGACATTTCTCCACGGTGCTCCAGACAGTAGAGACTTAATCCGGGTCCATCCTGCCAAAAAAAAGAGAGGTGAGCACTTACGCTGCCCGGGGGAGACATTACAACACCCCAGCTACACCCCCACGGTGGAATCGTGGGGATCAGGGCCCCCATCTCTCTAAGAATCAAGCCACCATTGCGGCCTAAGCAGCAGCACCCACCGGATCTTCCCCTCATCCCCCAGCCCATCTGATAAAAAATCTATCCCCTTAACTTAAGGGACACCTTCCAGCCACCCCCCCCAAAGCCCTCCAAGGGCCTAATAACCCACCCCAGGTACATCCGCCGTGGTCGGCGCGGGCCCCGTCCACAAATCAAGGCCACATAAGGAACAACAAATAACAGCAGCCCCGGGTCAAGGAACAAGGTTGACCCTTACAGTAATCGAAAGGAGGGGAAAACGGGGATGACAGCCTAGGCCCAGAATTCTGGCCCCATACCTGGAGTTCAGCAACCCCAAGTGACCCAGACTCAGACAGACTAGCTAGAGAGAATATACACAGCGGCTGGTTCGATAAGGATGGAAGGGCGGGCATGTCTAACAGGCGATACACGCCACCTGTGCCCCAATGTCTGACTGACTACTACAGCCCAGCTATCATGAATGCATCTCAAGATGGAGCGGGCACAGGGCAAAACCGGATCGCATCCCCTGACTGACCGGATATCGCGGAAAATTCATTAACTTCATCAAGAAGCAGCGTGCACCAAACGGCACCGAGGACAGCAGAGGGGAGGGAATGGACACTATCCCTGCTCCAGAGACCCCCACTGCCTCACTTCCCTCAGACAGAGGTAAAAGAATGGCGTTCTTCCCAGCCCTCTCACCAAGCCAAGGACCACAGTTTAAGAAGCAACTTTGGGCCAAACCTGACACTGCTCCCCCTACCACAGAGCATGCTACAGCCCTAGCAGAGATTCCAGCCTCAGATAACCCAGTGTCAGAAGCCTCACTGAAAGCTATGCTCCCAACTTTACAAAAAGCTCTCCACAGAGAGCTGCATGTCTCAGTGTCCCAGATCCATGACAGGATAGATTACCTGGAAGATAGAACAGCGGTGTTGGAAGAACACGTGCAAACCCATGTTAAGGCTCACAATGAACTGCTAGATGCCCACGACCACCATGCGTCAGAGATTTACTGAATAAATATGAAGTTGGCGGATCTGGCAGATCGCTCGAGACGCCAAAACATAAAAATTAGAGGAGTATCGGAATCTGTCAAACCTAATGAGATTACCACATACCTTCAGAAACTCTTCTCCACCCTATTACCCCGATTATATACCTGCGACTTATTGATTGACAGAGCACACAGGATTGCAAAACCGTCTCTCCTGCCCTCTGATATACCAAGGGATATACTAGCGAAGATGCACTATTATTCAATGAAAGACCAAATTATGTACGCCGCGAAAAATGCAAGACCTCTCCCTGCTCCATACGTCAAAATCCTCCTCTTCAATGACCTGTCCAAAGCCACCATGGAAATACGCAAATCTTTTGCACCTGTCACGACTATACTCCAGAAAGGGAAAATTACCTATAAATAGGGATTTCCAACCAAGCTACTGGTCACCTACCAACAACACACCGGCCCTATCCTAACCCCGAAGGACGGATACAAAAAGCTGTCCAATTGGGGATTCCTACCGCTCTCATCTGGACCACTGGAACATACAAGGAACAACGCTAACCAGCCGACTCCAAAGGATCAATCCTCAGACAAGGACTGACTCAACATGCTCAAGCTAATGTGGGTCTCACAACTGTGATAACTCCAGTTTGGGGCCGACAACCTTCACAATCCACCACCCCTGGTTATCGTGTGCCAAGCACACTGATTGTTATTGTTTTGTTCTAACTTTTCTTTTTTTAGAGTATTCATTACCTTCTGCTTTGCTATTACTTGCATTGTTAGTTCATACATTGCACCGGATCTAATCATAAGGTAGACGCCACAACCTGACTAGATTTAGACCTGAGAAATCTACTTATCCTATATCCGAAGCACACTGTTGATTTGAGTCCATCTAGAACTGTATACTTTTCACTGCAAAGGGTCTTGTCTCGTTCCGGTCATCGGCAGACACTAGCCAAGCATGCCCATACAAATCACCTCCCTTAATGCTAAGGGGCTAAATTCGCCCTTCAAAAGAAATATGATGAGGAAAGAAGCCATACACCAAAGAGCTGATGTGCTCTGTATACAAGAGACACACTTCCCAAAAGACAATCCACCAATATGCTCTCATAAGAAATTCCCCCATTGCTTCGTAGCTAATGCTCCGAAGAAAAATAGAGGTGTTATGATAGTGTTCAGGGATACTGTCTCGTTTACGCTACATCATTGTGAGCCAGACGTTGAGGGCAGATTTCTAATTCAGCTACTATTGACAACCACCGCCTCACCCTAGTCAACATATACGCTAAGGAGGATGTGTACCAGCGCAATGTGAACTGTGAACCACTGATCAGACAGGAAAGCACTACTGTAAACAATTGTGTGCTGTTATATGCTGGATAGGGACACCATATTGTTAATGGTATGTATGTGAAGGGTCCATGGATAGGAACATTCACAATATGAACGGATGATGATTCATGGAAACAAATGTAATGGTATACTAAACAAGAGATGAATAAAACAGTTTGCCAATCTGAAATCAATTGACCATGTGAAATGAACAAAACACCATTATTAAAAACACTGAACCATGATCCATTTAAGAACACATAAAAAATACATTAAGATGATGAATGCATAAAAAACTTAAAAAAGTCCTTGGTTGATGCAGAGGGGGACTGTCCTACAAAGGGCTGCAACTATATGAAGTAAACCAGTCTTCTGTATGATGAGAGGGGAGAGAAAAAACAGATGCGCCTCTAAGAGTGACAGTTTAAAAACAAACAGGTTTATTAAAAGACATAAGGCTACTCACAAAAGTGGTAGATGACTGTGCATTGCAGTGTAAGCCACTGCTGGCTTTTTTGTGGAAAGTCCTGCTGGGCTGGGGTGTTGGAGCGTCCGGAGTGTGGCTGTGCTGGGAGAGGAGGGTCCTTCGGTGGGTCCCGGGGATTCCTTCTCTGGAGTCGGCCGTCCGTAGCTGCCAGTTCCGGTTTCTGCAGGGGGGGAGTGTTTCCACAGTAACGGCGACGCGTTTGCAGGGCTCAGATTTTACGGCCTGAGGAAGGGGCGGAGCCCCGCAAATGCGTCGCCGTTACTGTGGAAACACTCCCCCCTGCAGAAACCAGAACTGGCAGCTACGGACGGCCAACTCCAGAGGAGGAATCCCTGGGACCCACCGAAGGACCCTCCTCTCCCAGCACAGCCGCACTCCGGACGCTCCAACACCCCAGCCCAGCAGGACTTTCCACAAAGAAGCCAGCAGTGGCTTACACTGCAATGCGCAGTCATCTACCACTTTTGTAAGTAGCCTTATGTCTTTTAATAAACCTGTTTGTTTTTAAACTGTCACTCTTCGAGGCGCATCTGTTTTTTCTCTCCCCTCTCAACATATACGCACCCAACGCAGCCCAAGGGAAATTCTACCAAAAGTTACTATCAAAATTGACCCTTGCACTTACCCTGTAAAGAGGTTATATGCTCTGGCAATGAGCAGTCTCATAGCTTTCCCAAGCAAAACATCCCTCTTCAGACTCTATAAGAAGAAGGCGCTGATGGATATGACAGTATGTATCCTACTGGCTCAAGCAGCCAGGGATAGAGATGACACCTAATAGGATGTCACATTCGATAAGCACATTGTCAATACACTCTAAAGGAGTGGTTTCTGCTCACCCTTTGAAAGGGTTATCTGCTCTGGCAATGAGAAGCTGCCTAGCCATACCAGGAGAAACAGCCCGTTTTCTGAGTTTCCGGATGGTCATGACTGCATGAATACCGCTTTGTTCAAGTAACCAAGGATAAGACACATAACAGATCGTCACATGAGGCGATTACGCTCTAAAGGAGTGTTTTCACTCACCCTGTGAAAGGGTTATCTTTTCTATCAGTGAGCAACCTCTTTGCCTTCCAGGAAAACCATCTTCTTCAGACTTTTCCAAAAAGAAGAGACGGATGAGCATGACTGTATAAGCCCTGCTGGTTCAAGCAGCCAGGCATAAAGATGTCCACACCTGCCAGGTTGTCGTATTCATTGAACACGTGGTCAATACATTCTAAAGGAGTTGCTTCCGCTCACTCTGTGAAGGGATCATATATTGTGCCAATGAGCAGTTCCAGAACCTCCTCAGGCAAATTAACCCTTGTCACATTCTTCCCAAGAAGATGTGAATGAACATGACTGTAGGACTCCTACTTTGTTCAGGCAGACAGTGATTAAGATGATGGCGACCAAGTTGTCACAATTAATTAAGTGTAGCCATGTGCTCCCTTAAGAGTGGCTGAAAGTTGTGGTCCACCCACCTGCTGCCCTCAATCACACGTATTTCACATATCCAAAGTCACTGAACAGGCCGGTACTTTGGATGAGGTACTACTCCCAGCCCATCCTTCAGACCCATCTGGTCTGTCCTGCGGTCTAATGGCTCTCCTTCCCCTTGGTTGGTTCCTCCTGGCTTCCACAGACTGCTCTCTCTCTCTCTCTCCCAGACTGTCCCAGCCATCTCCTCCAACTCCCAGGGGCCGCCATTCACGGACTTATTGGTGGATTCTTTTAAAGAGTGTCCTTCCATGTAGACCTCAGCTGCTCTCCTGCTTCTCCTGTGCCGTTCCAGAAGCCGACTCCCGCTCCTGGCTGCACCCAAGCCCCAGGCCTCAGGTTCACCCCCGAGAAGGGGGATCCCCTCCCGGGCGAGGCCTGCTCCGCAGCTCCTGACTACATCCTCACACTTTCACCCGAAACTCTTCTGACACCTGCTGGCAGATGGCTGTATTTAAGGAGGCCTGCCACCTGACAATCCAGGCACTGGATTGGTCAGAGCTCCTTGTCATACATCAGGAAGTGACACCTCCTCCTCCACCCCCCTTTCCCGAACTTTCCAAGCTCAAGGGGGAGGAATCTCCAAGGGGTGTTCCTTCCCTCTATCTCCAGCCCCTCCCTGAGCTACTCCCCTAGCCCAGATCAAAACATCCAGGCCTGCACCTACAGTCAGGCCTGACTAGATTTTTCCTTTCCTATCAAAACTCTTCAAAAGTAAAGCACCTATACTCTGGGGGCGCTACATAAGCATGTGGTCAAGCCACTCTAAAGGAATTGATAAATTCATCTTCTGCAAGGGTCCTCTATTTTGTCTATCAATGTCCAGTCTTCCTTTCGGGGCCATTAAAACTGATCTCAAATCCTTCTCAAGCCAATCAATCTTCTCAGTCTCTTCTGAACAGGGAGATGAGGACGACCTTTGTCCAGATTTTTTTATTCCTCCTTTTGCAAAGTTGGTGAAATGTCTTTAAATAGAAGCAAAGGTATGGAAGTTTTTCAAGTGCCTTCATAGGACCACTTGACATTTTCCTTATGGTGGCTGAATTAAATGCTCATTCTACAAGATTGCAGCATGTTCTCACAGCAGGATGTCAGTTATGCCCTTTTGAACTGAAAGATGTTCAGGATGTGGGATCATCCCTTTGGTCAGTGGGTGTCCCTTCTGGGACTGGTCAGATACATTACATGACCTTACCATCAGAAGATGTTGTGGCCGTCAAGGATGTACTCAATAACTGCATTGTTCTTGATCTTGAAAGGTCAAGCCTCAATTTAATAGTGGTCAGTTTGGCTTCCTGCCTCAAGATGAACATCTGTTGAGTTAAAGGAGACCAAAGTTCAAGAGTCAGTTTCCACGCTCACTCCAGAGAGGTTAGCTTTTGAATTTCTGGCTAGGAGTCCAGGAAAAACTGGTAAGCCAGCACATAATCCAAGAAGTCAGCAAGAGCTCCATGTCAGGATACTTTCTGGTATTTTGGCATTGTGCCACCCATACATGCCTTATAGGCACTTTGTGGCTCTTCTGTGGACATAGGTACAGCTTTGATGATGGACACTTGGTCCCTTAAGGCAAGCATTTCAGGCCATATTTGGAGATCTTTCATCCTTCACGTCTCAGATTGAGCCGTAGAATTAGCCTCGCTCCAGCAGCTCAGGTAGGCTCAGTTGAACTCTCGTCACCTTTCAAGTTGAGTTTCTGGATCAGTGGCCTAAACTTATGGTTGGAGAAATGAAATTGTCTGCAATGTTATTCCCTTCTGATGACCTAGTGGCTGGTGGTGAAGTCAGACACAAGTAAAGTAGAAGGGGAACCCTACTTCAAGAGCAATAGCGGAGGGCCAATCATCTTTTTCAAGGGTCCAATATGGTGTCCAACATCCTGGAGTTGAGAGCAGCATTTCAGGCTCCTAGCCTTCAGTCACCTCATTCGGGGTGAACATGTCCTGGTGAAGTTAGACAGACAGCGCAACAACTGTGGCCTACATCTGGAAACAAGGCTCAGTCTCTCCCTCCTGAAGAGGTTTTTCTTTCTAGAATCTACTCAAGTCAATCTTCTGTGGCTTATGTGCCTGGTCAGAAGAATCTTCAGGCACACTATTTATCCAGGACAAGTCTGGATGACAATGAATGGTCCAGACTACTGCCAGTCTTTCGAGAACTAACAGAGCTTGCTATTTTCTTCCAGAGGTAGACCCGCTCACATCCCCAGTCAACACCAAGTTACTGAAGTTCTATCCCAGGGTCCAGAATCCACAAGCAAGCGGGGTGGAGGTGTTGATCGCAGTGTGGATCTCCAAGACAGTGCATTCCTTTCTGATGCTCACTCTGATTCTCAGCTTCCAGCTAAGGCTGTGGCGGTGGAAGGTGACAGTTCTGGTGATCCCAGATTGGCGGAAGGGGTCTTGGTACCCTCTGCTCCTCCTAATGAGCATCAATGATCTACTCCCTCTGCCTGTAAGATCAAATCTTCTTTAAAGTCCCATTCGTTCAGCATATGACAGACTCAGGCTGATGGCTTGGGTTTTGAGAGGCAGAGGCTAATGGATCTCAAATGCTCTGTAGAGGTTTTGAATACTCTTATGAAAACAGCGCCAACAGTGCTTATAGTAGAATATGGCATAAATTTGCAGGATTACTGCTGATCAAGATTTTACACTGGACTCTTCAGAAGTCTGTTCTGACATTTCTGCAGGCGGGGCTTGATTTAAGTCAATACGTAATATGCTATAGGCACACATTTTGCCTATCTCTGCCTTCACCGGCATACAGTGGGCATCCAACAATTAATAATACTCACAGGTGGAAGTCTGGATAGACGAAACGCGTCTGAGGCTGTAGCTGTGCGGTGGCGACCATCACAAAGGAGGACGGAGGCACCCTGATCTGTTTCTTGTGTCCTGCGGGTCGGGATATCTAGTGACGAGCGGGGAGCAGTGTCTGAGATAAGGCTCTGGGATCAGCTGGCGTCCTTCTCATAACAAAGCTGTATTGACTTGAGTCTCTGGTAAGGAGATTACCTAAGGGGACAGTGACCCCTAGTGGCAACTTTTTTAATTGTTTTTGGTTTTAAAATACATCTTAATACATTTATGTTATAATAAATTGAGAAACAGTATTACACTATTGTGGCTCTATATTTTTTCCTAAATCTATGCCTATATGAGGAGTACGGGTGATCAACAGAGTGAACTGGAAACCCAAAGTGGAGATGTGCATTGAGAAAGCACAAAAAGCGAATTAGCCTGTATACGAGAGTGACAGGCATTCATCTCTGGTAAGAGTCCATCCACGGGTGAAGGGAATCACTTGTTTGTCTTCATTTGCACAAGGTGGAATTCTGACTGGTGGATTACTTGAATATTAACCATTGATGCACCATAAAAGGAACTGTGTGTGTATGGACTAACTTATCTAATTATGAGCGCTACCACATTTGTGTATGCAGATTCAGCAATTCTGGATTAGTATAACTTATGTTTTGTGCAGATTATAATCTTTTTTAAAGGTAGCTGCTGATAAATATTACATTTACGGAAATTGTTGAATGAAGCATATTAGGCGCAGGTAATAGAGACCCATCTACTATTGGAGTGCGGGAATACTATCTCTATTTTTGTATTTAATTAATAATACTATTTTTCAAGATGCAATTTGGTTGAAACCTTGAATTGTTTCCGAAAAGGGATCTCCCATTGGTGTTGCATGTTTTTTGAATCAGATGCCTTCAATCCCCCTGTGGTACCTCTCACTGAAAACTGCTTTACTGGTGGCAATTACATCAGCCAGAATAGAGTTAGAATTGGCGGCTTAAAGAACACATACTCGCGTACTTCCCAGACAGGGTTGTACTCATGGCAATGCTCGAATTTGTGCCTGAACTGACAGGCGATCTGCTCCCCCTCCTCCCTTCTCCTCTCTCCCCTTTCCTGTGTGTGCTCCACGAGTTCGTGGGAAGCGTGAACTCATTAGCTTCACAGACACACTTGACTTCCTGCAGAGCACACATAGGAGGAGAGAGTTGTGGAGAGAAGGAGCAGATCAGCTGTCCTGTTCTCTCCCATCCCGCGCGAGAGAGAACGGAGGAGAAGGGAGAACTATGAATGCCGGCATTGAGCTCTTCCATGAGAGAAATGCTGTCAGCTCATTGCTGTGCTGAGAAGGCAGCATTGATGAGCACTGATAGGCTGATAGGAGGCACTAATGGGCACTGACAGACAGCATTAATGGACACTGATATGCTGCAATAATGGACACTGATATGCTGCAGTGATTAGGAGGCACTGAAAGGTGGCATTGATAAGCACTGATAGGTGGCACTGTTGGGCACTGATAGGCGGCACTGATGAACACTGATAGGCGGCACTGTTGGGTACTGATAGGCAGCACTGATCAGCTGCACTGGTAGGCGGCATTGATGAGCAATGATAGATGGCACTGAAAGACGGTATTGATGAGTACTGATAGGTGGCACTGATAGGCAGCATTCATGAGCATTGATAGGAGGCAATAATGGGCACTGATAGGTGGGATTGAGCACTGATAGGTGGCACTGATGGGCCTTGATAGGCCACATTAATGGCCACTGATAAGCTGCACTAATGAGGAGGCACTGATAGGTGGCACAGATGGGCACTGATAGGCAACATTAATGGCCACTGATATGCTGCACTAATGAGGAGGTGCTGATAGGTGGCATTGATGAACACTGATAGGCAGCACTGATGGGTATTGAGCACTGATAGGCAGCACTGATGGGCACTGATAGGCAGCACTGATAAGCTGTACTAGTAGGCAGCATTGATGAGCAATGGTAGGTCACACTGATAGGTGGCATTGATGAGCACTGGTAGGTGGGATTGATGAGCACTGATATGAGGCACTAATGGGCACTGATAGGTGGGATTTATGAGCACTGATAGGAGGCACTGATAGGTGGGATTGATTGGCGCCAATATGTTGCACTAATGGGCATTGATAGGAGGCATTGATGAGCAATGATAGATGGCACTGATAGGCAGCATTCATGAGCACTGATAGGAGGCAATAATGGGCACTGATAGGTGGGATTGAGCACTGATAGGTGGCACTGATGGGCACTGATAGGCCACATTAATGGCCACTGATAAGCTGCACTAATGAGGAGGCACTGATAGGTGGCACAGATGGGCACTGATAGGCAACATTAAAGGCCACTGATATGCTGCACTAATGAGGAGGTGCTGATAGGCGGCATTGATGAGCACTGATAGGTGGCACTGATGGGCACTGATAGGCAGCATTAATGCCCACTGATATGCTGCACTTATGAGAAGGCACTGATAGGGGGCATTGATGAGCACTGATAGGCAGCACTGATGGGTATTGAGCACTGATAGGCAGCACTGATGGGCACTGATAGGCAGCACTGATAAGCTGCACTAGTAGGCAGCATTGATGAGCAATGGTAAGTCACACTGATAGGTGGCATTGATGAGCACTGGTAGGTGGGATTGATGAGCACTGATATGAGGCACTAATGGGCACTGATAGGTGGGATTTATGAGCACTGATAGGAGGCACTGATAGGTGGGATTGATTGGCGCCAATATGTTGCACTAATGGGCATTGATAGGAGGCATTGATGAGCAATGATAGATGGCACTGATAGGCAGCATTCATGAGCACTGATAGGAGGCAATAATGGGCACTGATAGGTGGGATTGAGCACTGATAGGTGGCACTGATGGGCACTGATAGGCCACATTAATGGCCACTGATAAGCTGCACTAATGAGGAGGCACTGATAGGTGGCACAGATGGGCACTGATAGGCAACATTAAAGGCCACTGATATGCTGCACTAATGAGGAGGTGCTGATAGGCGGCATTGATGAGCACTGATAGGTGGCACTGATGGGCACTGATAGGCAGCATTAATGCCCACTGATATGCTGCACTTATGAGAAGGCACTGATAGGGGGCATTGATGAGCACTGATAGGCAGCACTGATGGGTATTGAGCACTGATAGGCAGCACTGATGGGCACTGATAGGCAGCACTGATAAGCTGCACTAGTAGGCAGCATTGATGAGCAATGGTAAGTCACACTGATAGGTGGCATTGATGAGCACTGGTAGGTGGGATTGATGAGCACTGATATGAGGCACTAATGGGCACTGATAGGTGGGATTTATGAGCACTGATAGGAGGCACTGATAGGTGGGATTGATTGGCACCAATATGTTGCACTGATGGGCACTGATTGGAGGCATTGATGAGCACTGATAGGTGGCACTGATAGGCAGCACTGAGGGTCAAGGCACTAATTATCATTGTAAACAATTTACAGACATTGTTGCCAGTTAATGGCTTTCCTTTCCTCACCCAGGCGTGGGAGGAAAGGGCTGCGAATAAACAGCAAGTCCGTTTACATCTGATCAGCTGATCACATGGTAAAGGACCGCTGTGATTGTGCTGGATGCACATCCCAGGGGACACATGGTAGGCAGATTTCTGGGAGGATGTCCATGGGGCTCGGATGGGGGGGGGGGGGTCAGGGGGGCCCATCATGGTTTCTTGCACCAGGGCCCTGAGGGTTCTAGTTACGCCTCTGGATCTACCCGTTCCCTGGATACACTGACTATTTCCCTTTCCATTTTGCAGTCAAAAGGGTCAGGAGTGAGTTTAGGTGTTTTCCCTGCAGGGGGATCTATGTCCTCCTGACTCCTTTTGTTTTCCCACAAACTCCATAATGGGGAAAATCTCTCCTCACTATAGCTTCATGAAAAAGTGAACGTTGCACAGAGCCCCATGGATTATCAGTCTCAACCACAGCAGTCGGGAAGTCATGTGTATCACACTATCCAAATAACCTAGATGGACTTGTGTCTTTTTTCAACCTGACTAACTATGGAGCCATGGCTGTGTCTTGGGTAGGAGCCAGGACCAGCGCTGTGTTGTCCGGGGGAGAAGACTTATTGCAGCAGCTGGAGCAAAATCATAATACAAATAAATATTCCCGCTGCTCGCACTCCCCCCACCCCCCCCCCCACTGGAGCACTTCATGGAGCGGCCCCCTGCACACCTGGAGGAAGCATCTGGGGTCTGGCAAGTGGCGAGGCGATGAGGAGGGACCCGTCGGGGAGGAAGTCTCACCAGGGATGGATGGAGCCGATGGAAGGTAGGAGAGAAGGTGTCCGGGCGGCCCCTCTCTGGGGCTGTCAATCAGGGCAGGGGGGATCCGGGGCTCCCATGTCACAACCCCTTTCTGCAGCCAACTACCACCATTATAAGAAAGAGCCAGCCTCCATCCCTGCTCCTCCAGCATCCCTCACCTACAGCCACTGGTCATTATATCCACCCCCTGTCCCATACCTTCCACTCCATTCCTCCTTGTTATCAGTGCCACAAACAGGAAGGACAGCTCTGTCCTCTGCCAGTGTGCCCAGCTGTGACTGACAGCCCCTGAACCCTCCCCCCACCCTGCCCTTACCCCCACCTATGCAGGGCTCCACTGCAGGGGTCAGGAGGTCCCAGCCCAGTCCAGTGCTGATCCGCAGCCATGGTGGGCCGAGCGTTCCGCATCTGGTTCTGCCACTGCCTGCTGATCGGCTTCTCCACTGCTATCTCCCTCCCTGACACCAGCACTGAGATAGAGAGCACTGACACCAGCACCGAGATAGAGAGCACTGACACCAGCACAGAGATAGAGAGCACTGACACCAGCACTGAGATATAGAGAACTGAGAGAGCGCTGACACCCAACACTGAGAAAGTAGGGTTGCCACATCATCCCTTTAATCAAGGACACATATTAATTACACAGGTTCTGAGCATAATTTAATGCAGATAAGGCACCAAATGAGTTTAATTACCACCTTAATCAACCACAGAACCTGTCTAATTAATATGTGTCCTGGATTAAAGGGATGCTGTGGCAACCCTATGAGAAAGCACTGACACCCATCACTGAGATAGAGAGCACTGACACCCAGTATTGAGATAGAAAGCACTGACACCTGCACCGAGATAGAGAGCACTGAGATAGAGAGCATGGACACCCAGCACTGATAGAGAGCACCGAGGCCCAGCACCGAGATAGAGAGCACTGACATCAGCACTGAGATAGAGAGCACCGACACCCAGCACTGAGATAGAGAGCACTGACACCCAGCACTGAAATAGAGAGCACCGACACCCAGCACCGAGATAGAGAGCACCGACACCCAGCACTGAGATAGAGAGCACCGACACCCAGCACTGAGATAGAGAGCACCGACACCCAGCACTGAGATAGAGAGCACCACCACCCAGCACTGAGATAGAGAGCACTGACACCAGCACTGAGATAGAGAGCAATTACACCAGCATTGAGATAGAGAGAACTGACACAAGCACCGAGATAGAGAGCACTGAGATGGAGAGCACTAACACCCAGCACTGAGATAGAGAGCACTGACACCCAGCACTGAGATAGAGAGCACTGATACCAGCACTGAGATAGAGAGTACTGACACCCATCACTGAGATAGAAAGCACTGACATCCAGCACTGAGATAGAGAGCACTGACACCAGCACTGAGATAGAGAGCACTGACACCAGCACTGAGATAGAGAGCACTGACACGAGCACTAAGATAGAGCGCAATGGCACCAGCATTAAGATAGAGAGAACTGACACCAGCACTGAGATAGCGAGCACTGAGATAGATAGCACTGACACCTAGCACTGAAATAGAGAGCACCGACACCCAGCACTGAGATAGAGAGCACCGACAACCAGCACTAAGACAGAGAGCACTGGCACCAGCACTGGAATAGAGGGCACTGACACCAGCACTGAGATAAAGAGCACTGAACACCAGCACTGAGATAGAGAGCAATGGCACCAGCATTGAGATAGAGAGCACTGACAACAGCATTGAGATAGAGAGAACTGACATCAGCACTGAGATATAGAGCACTGACGCCAGCACTGAGATAGAGAGCAAAGACACCCGCATTGAGATATAGAGCACCGACACCCAGCACTAAGATAGAGAGCACCGACACCAGCACTGAGATATATAGCACTGACACCAGCATTGCGAATAGAGAGCACAGACACCCAGCACTGAGATAGCACTGACAACGGCATTGAGATAGAGAGCACTGACACCCAGCACTGAGATAGCACTGACACCAGCATTGAGATAAAGAGCACTGACACCAGCACTGAGATAGAGAGCACTGACACCAGCACTGAAATAGAGAGCCCTGACACTAGCATTGAGATAGAGAGCACTGACATCCAGAACTGAGAGAACACTGACACCCAGCACTGAGATAGAGAGCCCTGACACTAGCATTGAGATAGAGAGCACTGACATCCAGCACTGAGATAGAGAGCACTGACACAGCACTGAGACAGAGAGCACTGACATCCAGCACTGAGATAGAGAGCACTGCCACCCAGCACTGAGATAGAGAGCACTGCCACCAGCACTGAGATAGAGAGCACTGACATCAAGCACTGAGATAGAGAGCACTGACACCAGCACTGAGATATAGAGAACTGAGAGAGCGCTGACACCCAACACTGAGAAAGTAGGGTTGCCACATCATCCCTTTAATCAAGGACACATATTAATTACACAGGTTCTGAGGATAATTTAATGCAGATAAGGCACCAAATGAGTTTAATTACCACCTTAATCAACCACAGAACCTGTCTAATTAATATGTGTCCTGGATTAAAGGGATGCTGTGGCAACCCTATGAGAAAGCACTGACACCCATCACTGAGATAAAGAGCGCTGACACCCAGCATTGAGATAGAAAGCATTGACACCTGCACCGAGATAGAGAGCACTGAGATAGAGAGCATGGACACCCAGCACTGATAGAGAGCACCGAGGCCCAGCACCGAGATAGAGAGCACTGACATCAGCACTGAGATAGAGAGCACCGACACCCAGCACTGAGATAGAGAGCACTGACACCCAGCACTGAAATAGAGAGCACCGACACCCAGCACCGAGATAGAGAGCACCGACACCCAGCACTGAGATAGAGAGCACCGACACCCAGCACTGAGATAGAGAGCACTGACACCAGCACTGAGATAGAGAGCAATTACACCAGCATTGAGATAGAGAGAACTGACACAAGCACCGAGATAGAGAGCACTGACACCAGCACTGAGATATAGAGAACTGAGAGAGCGCTGACACCCAACACTGAGAAAGTAGGGTTGCCACATCATCCCTTTAATCAAGGACGCATATTAATTACACAGGTTCTGAGGATAATTTAATGCAGATAAGGCACCAAATGAGTTTAATTACCACCTTAATCAACCACAGAACCTGTCTAATTAATATGTGTCCTGGATTAAAGGGATGCTGTGGCAACCCTATGAGAAAGCACTGACACCCATCACTGAGATAGAGAGCACTGAACCCAGCATTGAGATAGAAAGCATTGACACCTGCACCGAGATAGAGAGCACTGAGATAGAGAGCATGGACACCCAGCACTGATAGAGAGCACCGAGGCCCAGCACCGAGATAGAGAGCACTGACATCAGCACTGAGATAGAGAGCACCGACACCCAGCACTGAGATAGAGAGCACTGACACCCAGCACTGAAATAGAGAGCACCGACACCCAGCACCGAGATAGAGAGCACCGACACCCAGCACTGAGATAGAGAGCACCGACACCCAGCACTGAGATAGAGAGCACTGACACCAGCACTGAGATAGAGAGCAATTACACCAGCATTGAGATAGAGAGAACTGACACAAGCACCGAGATAGAGAGCACTGAGATGGAGAGCACTAACACCCAGCACTGAGATAGAGAGCTTACGTTCACAGTCAAGAGAGATAAGAGTTATGACCATAGTCACGAGAGATAGAGTCACGACCCACAATCACGAGAGATAGAG
>BLSH010042450.1:10312-21757 GCA_018402905.1 Glandirana rugosa | reverse complement strand
CACAGTCACGAGAGATAGAGTCACGAAAGATAGAGTTACGGCGGCATTGAGATAGAAAGCACTGAGATAGAGAGCACTGACACCCAGCACTGAGATAGCACTGACACCAGCATTGAGATAGAGAGCACTGACACCAGCACTGAGATAGAGAGCACTGACACCAGCACTGAAATAGAGAGCCCTGACACTAGCATTGAGATAGAGAGCACTGACATCCAGAACTGAGAGAACACTGACACCCAGCACTGAGATAGAGAGCCCTGACACTAGCATTGAGATAGAGAGCACTGACATCCAGCACTGAGATAGAGAGCACTGACACAGCACTGAGACAGAGAGCACTGACATCCAGCACGGAGATAGAGAGCACTGCCACCCAGCACTGAGATAGAGAGCACTGACACCAGCACTGAGATAGAGAGCACTGACATCAAGCACTGAGATAGAGAGCACTGACACCAAGCACTGAGATAGAGAGCACTGAACACCAGCACTGAGATAGAGTGCACCGACACCCAGCACTGAGATAGAGAGCACTCACACCCAGCACTTAGATAGATAGCAAAGACATCAGCATTGAGATAGAGAGAACTGACACCAGCACCAAGATAGAGAGCACTGACACCAGCATTGAGAAAGAGAGCACTGACACCAGCATTGAGATAGAGAGCACTGAGATAGATAGCACTGACACCTAGCACTGAGATAGAGAGCGCTGACACCCAGCACTGATAGAGAGCACCGACACCCAGCACTGAGATAGAAAGCACCGACACCCAGCACTGGGATAGTGAGCACTGACACCAGCACTGAGATAAAGAGCACTAAACACCAACACTGAGATAGCGAGCACTGACACCAGCTTTGAGATAGAGAGAACGGACACCAGCACTGAGATAGAGAGCCTGACAATAGAATTGAGAATAGAGAGAAATGACACCCAGCACTGAGATAGAGAGCACTAACACCAGCACTGAGATAGCACTGACAACGGCATTGAGATAGAAAGCACTGAGATAGAGAGCACTGACACCCAGCACTGAGATAGCACTGACACCAGCATTGAGATAGAGAGCACTGACACCAGCACTGAGATAGAGAGCCCTGACACTAGTATTGAGATAGAGAGCACTGACATCCAGAACTGAGATAGAGAGCACTGATACCCAGCACTGAGATAGAGAGCCCTGACACTAGCATTGAGATAGAGAGCACTGACATACAGCACTGAGATAGAGAGCACTGACACAGCACTGAGACAGAGAGCACGGACACCCAGCACTGAGATAGAGAGCACTGACACCCAGCACTGAGATAGAGAGCACTGACACCCAGCACTGAGATAGAGAGCACTGACATCAAGCACTGAGATAGAGAGCACTGACACCCAGCACTGAGATAGAGAGCACTGAACATCAGCACTGAGATAGAGCGCACCGACACCCAGCACTGAGATAGAGAGCACTGACACCCAGCACTTAGATAGATAGCAAAGACACCAGCATTGAGATAGAGAGAACTGACACCAGCACCGAGATAGAGAGCACTGACACCAGCATTGAGATAGAGAGCACTGACACCAGCATTGAGATAGAGAGCACTGAGATAGATAGCACTGACACCCAGCACTGAGATAGAGAGCCCTGACACTAGCATTGAGATAGAGAGCACTGACATCCAGCACTGAGATAGAGAGCACTGACACAGCACTGAGACAGAGAACACTGACATCCAGCACTGAGATAGAGAGCACTGACACCCAGCACTGAGATAGAGAGCACTGACACCCAGCACTGAGATAGAGAGCACTGACATCAAGCACTGAGATAGAGAGCACTGACACCCAACACTGAGATAGAGAGCACTGAACATCAGCACTGAGATAGAGCGCACCGACACCCAGCACTGAGATAGAGAGCACTGACACCCAGCACTTAGATAGATAGCAAAGACACCAGCATTGAGATAGAGAGAACTGACACCAGCACCGAGATAGAGAGCACTGACACCAGCATTGAGATAGAGAGCACTGACACCAGCATTGAGATGGAGAGAACTGACACCAGCACTGAGATAGAGAGCACTGAGATAGATAGCACTGACACCTAGCACTGAGATAGAGAGCGCTGACACCCATCACTGAGATAGAGAGCACCGACACCCAGCACTGAGATAGAGAGCACTGACGCCAGCACTGAGATAGAAAGCACAGACACCAGCATTGAGATAGAGAGAACTGACACTAGCACTGAAATATAGAGCACTGACACCAGCACTGAGATAGAGAGCACCGACACCCAGCACTGAGATAGAGAGCACTGACATCAGCACTGAGATAGAGAGAGCAAAGACACCAGCATTGAGAAAGAGAGAACTGACACCAGCACTGAGATAGGGAGCACTGACACCCAGCACTGAGATAGAGAGCACCGACACCCAGCACTGGGATAGAGAGCACTGACACCAGCACTGAGATAAAGAGCACTGAACACCAACACTGAGATAGAGCGCAATGGCACCAGCATTGAGATAGAGAGAACTGACACCCAGCACTGAGATAGAGAGCTTTGACACCAGCATTGAGATAGAGAGCACAGACACCAGCATTGAGATAGCGAGAACTCACATTAGCACTGAGATATAGAGCACTGACACCAGCACTGAGATAGAAAGCACTAACGCCCAGCACTGAGAAAGCACTGACACGAGCATTGAGATAGAGAGCAACTGAGATAGAGAGCACTGACACCAGCATTGCGAATGGAGAGCACTGACACCCAGCACTGAAAAAGCACTGACACGAGCATTGAGATAGAGAGCACTGACACCAGCACTGAGATAGAGAGCAACGATACCCAGCACTGAGATAGAGAGCACCGACACCCAGCACTGTGATAGAGAGCACTGACACCAGCACTGAGATAGGGAGCACTGACACCAGCATTGCGAATAGAGAGCACTAACACCCAGCACTGAGATAGCACTGACACCGGCATTGAGATAGATAGCAGTGACACCTAGCACTGAGATAGAGAGCACTGACACCAGCACTGAGATAGAGAGCCCTGACACTAGCATTGAGATAGAGAGCCCTGACACCTAGCACTAAGATAGAGAGCACTAACACCAGCACTGAGATAGAGAGCCCTGACACTAGCATTGAGATAGAGAGCCCTGACACCAGCACTGAGATAGGGAGCACTGACACCCAGCACTGAGATAGAGAGCACCGACACCCAGCACTGGGATAGAGAGCACTGACGCCATCACTGAGATAAAGAGCACTGAACACCAACACTGAGCTAGAGAGCAATGGCACCAGCATTGAGATAGAGAGCATAGACACCAGCATTGAGATAGCGAGAACTGACATTAGCACTGAGATATAGAGCACTGACACCAGCACTGAGATAGAGAGCACCGACATCAGCATTGAGATAGAGAGCACTGACAGCAGCATTGAGATAGAGAGAACTGACACCAGCACTAAAATAGAGAGAACAGACACTAGCATTGAGAATAGAGAGCACTGACACCCAGCACTGAGATAGAGAGCACTGACACCAGCATTGAGATGGAGAGCACTGCCATTAGCACTGAGATAGAGAGCACTGACACCCAGCACTGAGATAGAGAGCACTGACACCCAGCACTGAGATAGAGAGCACCGACACCAGCACGGAGATAGAGAGCACTGACACCAGCACTGAGATAGAGAGCAATGACACCAGGATTAAGATAGAGAGCAATGAAACCAGCACTAAGATAGAGAGAACTGACACCAGCACTGAGATAGAGAGCACCGAGATAGATAGCACTGACACCAGCACTGAGATAGAGAGCACTGACATCCATCACTGAGATAGAGGACACTGACACCCAGCACTGTGATAGAGAGCACTGACACCAGCACTGAGATAGAGATCACTGACACCAGCACTGAGATAGAGAGCACTGACACCAGCATTAAGATAGAGAGCAATGAAACCAGCACCAAGATAGAGAGAACTGACACTTGCATTGAGATAGAGAGCATGGATACCAGCAATGAGATAGAGAGCACTGACAACAGCACTAAGATAGAGAGCACTGACACAAGCATTCAGATAGAGAGAACAGACTCTAGCATTGAGAATAGAGAGCACTGACACCCAGCACTGTGATAGAGAGCACTGACACCTAGCACTGAGATAGAGAGCACCGACACCCAGCACTGAGATAGAAAACACAGACACCCAGCACTGGGATAGAGAGCACTGACACCAACACTGAGATAAAGAGCACTGAACACCAACACTGAGATAGAGAGCAATGGCACCAGCATTGAGATAGAGAGAACTGACCCCAGTACTGAGATATAGAGCTATGACACCAGTATTGAGATAGAGAGCACTGACACCAGCATTGAGATAGAGAGAAATGACATCAGCACTGAGATATAGAGCACTGACGCCAGCACTGAGATAGACAGCAAAGACACCAGCATTGAGATAGACAGAACTGGCACCAGCACTGAGATAGAGAGCACTGACACCAGCATTGAGATAGAGAGCACTGACACCAGCATTGAGATAAAGAGCACTGACACCAGCATTGAGATAGAAAGAACTGACACCAGCACTGAGATGGAGAGCACTGACACCCAGCACTGAGATAGAAAGCACTAACGCCCAGCACTGAGAAAGCACTGACACGAGCATTGAGATAGAGAGCGCTGACACCAGCACTGAGATAGAGAGCACTGACACCAGCATTGCGAATGGAGAGCACTGACACCCAGCACTGAGAACGCACTGACACGAGCATTGAGATAGAGAGCACTGACACCAGCACTGAGATAGAGAGCAACGACACCCAGCACTGAGATAGAGAGCACCGACACCCAGCACTGAGATAGAGAGCACTGACGCCTGCACTGAGATAGAGAGCACTGACACCAGCATTGCGAATAGAGAGCACTGACACCCAGCACTGAGATAGCACTGACACCGGCATTGAGATAGAGAGCACTGACACCAGCACTGAGATAGAGAGCAGTGACACCTAGCACTGAGATAGAGAGCACTGACACCAGCACTGAGATAGAGAGCCCTGACACTAGCATTGAGATAGAGAGCCCTGACACCAGCACTGAGATAGAGAGCACTGCCATTCATCACTGAGATAGAGAGAACCGATACCCAGCACTGAGATAGCGAGCACTGACACCAGCACTGAGATAGAGAGCACTGACACCAGCATTGAGAATAGAGAGCACTGACACCCAGAACTTAGATAGAGCACTGACACCAGCATTGGGGTAGAGAGCACTGACATCAGCACTGAGATAGAGAGCACTGCCACAAGCATTCAGATAGAGAGAACGGACCCTAGCATTGAGAATAGAGAGCACTGACACCCAGCACTGTGATAGAGAGCACTGACACCAGCACTGAGATAGAGAGCCCTGACACTAGTATTGAGATAGAGAGCACTGCCATCCAGCACTGAGAGAGCTCTGACACCCAGCACTGAGATGGATAGGCCTGACACTAGCATTGAGATAGAGTGCACTGACATCCAGCACTGAGATAGAGAGCACTGACACCAAGCACTGAGATAGAGAGCACTGACAACAGCACTGAGATAGAGAGCACTAACACCCAGCACTGAGATAGAGAGCACTGATACCAGTATTGAGAATAGAGAGAACTGACACTTGCATTGAGATAGAGAGCACCGACACCCAGCACTGAGATAGAGAGCACCGACACCCAGCACTGAGATAGAGAGCACTGACACCCATCACTGAGATAGAGAGCACCAACACCCAGTACTGAAATAGAGAGCACTGACACCCAGCACTGAGATAGAGGGCACCGACACCCAGCACTGAGATAGAGAGCACCGCCACCCAGCACTGAGATAGAGAGCATTGACACCAGCACTGAGATAGAGAGAACTGACACAAGCACCAAGATAGAGAGCACTGAGATAGAGAGCCATGACACCCAGGACTGAGATAGAGCGCACCAAAACCCAGCACTGAGATAGAGAGCACTGACTCCAGCACTGAGATAGAGAGCACCGATACCCAGCACTGAGATAGAGAGAACTGACACCCAGCACAGTGATAGAGAGCACTGACACCAGCACTAAGATAGAGAGCAATGACTCCAGCACTGAGATAGAGAGCACTGGCACCAGCACTGAGATAGAGAGCACTGACACCAGAACTAAGATAGAGAGCACTGACATCAGCACTGAGATAGGGAGGAATGACACCAGCATTAAGATAGAAAGAACTGACACCAGCACTGAGATAGAGAGCACTAAGATATATAGCACTGACACCTAGCACTGAGATAGAGAGCACCGACACCCAGCACTAAAAAAGAAAGCACCGACACCCAAAACTGGGATAGAGAGCACTGACACCAGCATTGAGATAGAGAGAACTGACATCAGCACTGAGATATAGAGCACTGACGCCAGCACTGAGATAGAGAGCAAAGACACCAGCATTGAGATAGAGAGAACTGGCACCAGCACTGAAATAGAGAGCACTGACGCCAGCATTGAGAAAGAGAGCACTGACACCAGCATTGAGATAAATAGCACTGACACCAGCATTGAGATAAATAGCACTGACACCAGCATTGAGATAGAAAGAACTGACACCAGCACTGAGATAGAGAGCACTGACACTAGCATTGCGATAGAGAGCACTGACACCAGCATTGAGATAGAGAGCATTGACACCAGTGCTGAGATAGAGAGCGCTGACATCAGCTCCGAGATAAAGAGCACTGACATCCAGCACTGGGATGGAGAGCACTGACACCCAGCACTGAGATAGAACGCACTAAAGCCCAACACTGAGATAGAGAGCACCGACATCCAGCACTGAGATGGAGAGCACTGGAGCCAGCACTGAGATAGAGAGCAACAACACCAGCATTGCGAATAGAGAGCACTGACACCCAGCACTGAAATAGCACTGACACCGGCATTGAGATAGAGAGCACTGACACAAGCACTGAGATAGAGTGCAATGACACCAGCATTGAGATAGAGAGAACTAATGCCTAGCACTGAGATAGATAGCACTGACACCTAGCACTGAGATAGAGAGCACTGACACCAGCACTGAGATAGAGAGCCCTGACACTAGCATTGAGATAGAGAGCCCTGACACCGGCACTGAGATAGAGAGCACTGACATTCATCACTGAGATAGAGAGCACCGATACCCAGCACTGAGATAGCGAGCACTGACACCAGCACTGAGATAGAGAGCACTGACGCCAGCATTGAGAATAGAGAGCACTGACACCCAGAACTTAGATAGAGAGTACTGACACCAGCATTGGGGTAGAGAGCACTGACATCAGCACTGAGATAGAGAGCATGGATACCAGCAATGAGATAGAGAGCACTGACAACAGCACTAAGATAGAGAGCACTGACACAAGCATTCAGATAGAGAGAACGGACTCTAGCATTGAGAATAGAGAGCACTGACACCCAGCACTGTGATAGAGAGCACTGACACCAGCACTGAGATAGAGAGCCCTGGCACTAGCATTGAGATAGAGAGCACTGCCATCCAGCACTGAGAGAGTTCTGACACCCAGCACTGAGATGGATAGCCCTGACACTAGCATTGAGATAGAGAGCACTGACATCCAGCACTGAGATAGAGAGCACCGCCACCCAGCACTGAGATAGAGAGCATTGACACCAGCACTGAGATAGAGAGAACTGACACAAGCACCAAGATAGAGAACACTGAGATAGAGAGCCATGACACCCAGGACTGAGATAGAGCGCACCAAAATCCAGCACTGAGATAGAGAGCACTGACTCCAGCACTGAGATAGAGAGCACCAATACCCAGCACTGAGATAGAGAGAACTGACACCCAGCACAGTGATAGAGAGCACTGACACCAGCACTAAGATAGAGAGCAATGACACCAGCACTAAGATAGTGAGCAATGACACCAGCACTAAGATAGAGAGAACTGACACTTGCACTGAGATAGAGAGCACTGGCTCCAGCACTGAGATAGAGAGCATTGACACCAGTGCTGAGATAGAGATTGCTGACATCAGCTCCGAGATAAAGAGCACTGACATCCAGCACTGAGATGGAGAGCACTGACACCCAGCACTGAGATAGAAAGCACTAACGCCCAACACTGAGATAGAGAGCACCGACATCCAGCACTGAGATGGAGAGCACTGACGCCAGCACTGAGATAGAGAGCAACAACATCAGCATTGCGAATAGAGAGCACTGACACTCAGCACTGAAATAGCACTGACACCGGCATTGAGATAGAGAGCACTGACACAAGCACTGAGATAGAGAGCAATGGCACCAGCATTGAGATAGAGAGAACTAATGCCTAGCACTGAGATAGATAGCACTGACACCTAGCACTGAGATAGAGAACACTGACACCGGCACTGAGATAGAGAGCATGGATACCAGCTATGAGATAGAGAGCACTGACACCAGCACTAAGATAGAGAGGACTGACACAAGCATTCAGATAGAGAGAACGGACCCTAGCATTGAGAATAGAGAGCACTGACACCCAGCACTGTGATAGAGAGCACTGACACCAGCACTGAGATAGAGAGCCCTGACACTAGCATTGAGATAGAGAGCACTGGTATCCAGCACTGAGAGAGTTCTGACACCCAGCACTGAAATGGATAGCCCTGACACTAGCATTGAGATAGAGAGCACTGACATCCAGCACTGAGATAGAGAGCACCGCCACCCAGCACTGAGATAGAGAGCATTGACACCAGCACTGAGATAGAGAGAACTGACACAAGCACCAAGATAGAGAGCACTGAGATAGAGAGCCATGACACCCAGGACTGAGATAGAGCGCACCAAACCCAGCACTGAGATAGAGAGCACTGACTCCAGCACTGAGATAGAGAGCACCGATACCCAGCACTGAGATAGAGAGAACTGACACCCAGCACAGTGATAGAGAGCACTGACACCAGCACTAAGATAGAGAGCAATGACACCAGCACTAAGATAGTGAGCAATGACACCAGCACTAAGATAGAGAGAACTGACACTTGCACTGAGATAGAGAGCACTGGCACCAGCACTGAGATAGAGAGCACTGACACCAGCACTGAGATAGAGAGCACTGACATCAGCACTGAGATAGGGAGGAATGACACCAGCATTAAGATAGAAAGAACTGACACCAGCACTGAGATAGAGAGCACTGAGATAGATAGCACTGACACCTAGCACTGAGATAGAGAGCACCGACACCCAGCACTAAAAAATAAAGCACTGACACCCAACACTGGGATAGAGAGCACTGACACCAGCATTGAGATAGAGAGAACTGACATCAGCACTGAGATATAGAGCACTGACGCCAGCACTGAGATCGAGAGCAACGACACCAGCATTGAGATAGAGAGAACTGGCACCAGCACTGAAATAGAGAGCACTGACACCAGCATTGAGATAGAGAGCACTGACACCAGCATTGAGATAAAGAGCACTGACACCAGCATTGAGATAGAAAGAACTGACACCAGCACTGAGATAGAGAGCACTGACACTAGCATTGAGATAGAGAGCACTGACACCAGCATTGAGATAGAGAGCATTGACACCAGTGCTGAGATAGAGAGCGCTGACATCAGCTCCGAGATAAAGAGCACTGACATCCAGCACTGAGATGGAGAGCACTGACACCCAGCACTGAGATAGAAAGCACTAGCGCACAACACTGAGATAGAGAGCACCGACGTCCAGCACTGAGATAGAGAGCACTGACGCCAGCACTGAGATAGAGAGCAACGACACCAGCATTGCGAATAGAGAGCACTGACACCCAGCACTGAAATAGCACTGACACCGGCATTGAGATAGAGAGCACTGACACAAGCACTGAGATAGAGAGCAATGGCACCAGCATTGAGATAGAGAGAACTAATGCCTAGCACTGAGATAGATAGCAATGACACATAGCACTGAGATAGAGAGCACTGACACCAGCACATAGATAGAGAGCCCTGACACTAGCATTGAGATAGAGAGCCCTGACTACGGCACTGAGATAGAGAGCACTGACATTCATCACTGAGATAGAGAGCACCGATACCCAGCACTGAGATAGAGAGCACTGTCACCAGCACTGAGATAGAGAGCACTGACACCAGCATTGAGAATAGAGAGCACTGACACCCAGAACTTAGATAGAGAGCACTGACACCAGCATTGGGGTAGAGAGCACTGACATCAGCACTGAGATAGAGAGCATGGATACCAGCACTGAGATAGAGAGCACTGACACCCAACACTGAGATAGAGAGCACTGACACCAGCACTGAGATAGAGAGCACTGACACCAGCACTGAGATAGAGAGCACTGACACCAGCACTGAGAGAGAGAGCACTGACACCAGCATTAAGATAGAGAGCAATGAAACCAGCACTAAGATAGAGAGAACTGACACTTGCATTGAGATAGAGAGCACCGACACCCAGCACTGAGATAGAGAGCACCGACATCCAGCACTGAGATGGAGAGCACTGACACCAGCACTGAGATAGCGAGCAACAACACCAGCATTGTGAATAGAGAGCACTGACACCCAGCACTGAAATAGCACTGACACTGGCATTGAGATAAAGAGCAATGAACACCAACACTGAGATAGAGAGCGATGGCACCAGCATTGAGATAGAGAGAAATAATGCCTAGCACTGAGATAGATAGCACTGACACCTAGCACTGAGATAGAGAACACTGACACCAGCACTGAGATAGAGAGCATGGATACCAGCTATAAGATAGAGAGCACTGACACCAGCACTAAGATAGAGAGCACTGACACAAGCATTCAGATAGAGAGAACAGACCCTAGCATTAAGATAGAAAGAACTGACACCAGCACTGAGATAGATAGCGCTGATATAGCACTGACACCTAGCACTGTGATAGAGAGCACCGACACCCAGCACTGAGATAGAAAACACTGACACCCAGCACTGGGATAGAAAGCACTGACACCAGCACTGAGATAAAGAGCAATGAACACCAACACTGAGATAGAGAGCAATGGCACCAGCATTGAGATACAGAGAACTGACCCCAGCACTGAGATAGAGAGCTATGACACCAGCATTGAGATAGAGATCACTGACACCAGCATTGAGATAGACAGAACTGACCCCAGCACTGAGATAGAGAGCACTGACACCAGCACTAAGATAGAGAGCACTGACACCAGCATTGAGATAGAGAGCACTGACACCAGCATTGAGATAGAGAGCACTGACAATAGCATTGAGATAGAGAGCACTGACACCAGCATTGAGATAGAGAGAACTGACCCCAGCACTGAGATAGAGAGCACTGGCACCAGCATTGCGAATAGAGAGCACTGACACCCAGCACTGAGAAAG
>BLSH010042449.1:24955-38511 GCA_018402905.1 Glandirana rugosa | reverse complement strand
CTTTCATGGGGGGATGGGTGGGCGCTAGGGACCGGGACTTACCGTCGTAAAGTTTTAAGGACTGGAAACTTTACGACAGTAAAGCAGACCACCTGTGCCTATCAAAATTTTTGGACTACCGCCACCGACAGGGTGTCATGCACCAAGGGTCGGCGGTGATGAATAGGTACGCTCGGTAGGGAAGGGACGTGTTTGTTCAGCCCCTGTTCTAGTTCACACGTGACGCGTTGCGATAGACACCGTTCCAGGTGTATTGGTGACTATACACCTGGTCATTCGTACCCGTCCCTGCGATATAGAACGATTGACGTGTGACCCGTTTACATCACCGCCCACCCGTTCGGGGTCCGGGACAAAGTTCGGGTTCTGTCCGGACCCAAACCCGGACTTTGTCCCAAAGTTCGGCCGAACCAGCAGAACCCGGACTTCTAGAAGTTCGCTCATCTCTAAACAGGAGGCAAAGAGAAATGCCCTGCAATCCTCGGTGGTGCAAGGACATGCGCCATACTGCTCTCCGCCTCAGGCCCACCCGCCACTACATTTGCCCAGTGTGCAGTTAGCAAGATATAGCGTCCCTGCCCATGCTTACTGGTCCACATATCAGTGGTTATGTGGACCTTGCCACAGATAGCGTTGCGCAGTGCACACTTGATCTTGTCCCCGACTTGTTTGTGCAGGGAAGGGATGGCTCGCATGGATAAGTAGTGGCGGCTGGGAACCACGTACTGTGGGACAGCCACCGCCATCAGGTTTTTAAAACTATCCGTGTCCACCAGACGAAATGACAGCATTTCAAAGGTCAGGAATTTTGAAATGCTGCCATTCAGGGCCAGGGATCGCGGGTGGGTAGGGGGGTACTTTCTCTCCAGTGTTTGGGAGATGGACAGCTGTAAGCTTCCATGGAACCATGGTGTGGAAATGCTTGGGGACGGTGGCGAACATGGTGGAGACACTGGCACTGTAGAGGTGGAGGAAGAGGCCGAGGCAGCAGCAGAAGAGGAAGCAGGAGGAGGCCGAGACCTTTCTTGGATTTTGAGGTGCTTATTCCACTTAAGCTCATGTTTTGCATGTAGATGCCTGGTCATGCAGGTTGTGCTCAGGTTTAGAACATTTATGCCTCGCTTTAGGCTCTGATTGCACAGCGTGCAGACCACTCGTGTCTTGTCATCAACACAATGTCTGAAGAACTGCCACGCCGGGGAACTCCTTTGAGCTGCCTTTGGTGTGCTAGGTCCCTGGGTGCGGTGGGTAGTAGCAGGCGCACTGTCTAGGGGACGGTCGCTACGCTTTTGCAACCTGCTTCCTCTTTTGCTGTGCTGGTTCCTCTGTGCGACCACCACCTCTTCCTGCAAAATGCACACCTCACTTGCATGACCTTCATTCCATGTGGGGTCTAGGACCTCATTATCCTTCACATCATCTTCCACCCACTCTTCACCACTGCCCTCCTTGTCAGTCTGCACACTGTGGAAAGCTGCAGCAGTTGGCACCTGTGTTTCTTCATCATCAGAGACGTGCTGCAGTGGTGTTTCCATGTCCTCATCCTGAACCAGAAGTGGTTGGGCATCGGTGCACTCAATGTCTTCCACTTCTGGGGCAGGGCTATGGGGATGGCCCACTGAAAGCACACCAGCAGAGTCATCAAAAAGCAGAAGAGACTGCTGCATGACTTGGGGCTCAGACTGCTTGGCTGATTTACAAGGGGCTGAGGTGAAAGACAGAAGGCCATGGGGTTCAGGTGCCAACTCTGAGCTTTCAGCAAGGGACTGGGTGGGAGACAATGTGAAGGAACTGGAGGCATTGTCAGCCACTCAATCTACTATCGCCTGTACTTGTTCTGGCCTCATCATTCGTTGAGCGGCATTCGGGCCTACCATATAACGTTGAAGGTTCTGTCGGCTACTCGCACCTGAGGAAGGTGTTTCACTTGTGCGTAGAGTTGAGCGAACCCGAACTGTAAAGTTCGGGTCCGTACCGAACTTTGGGGTGTCCATGACACGGACCCGAACCCAGACATTTGAAAAAAAGTTTGGATTCGGGTTCTGGGTTCGGGTATTTGATCACGCATGTTGAATAGCTGCAGGGCAGCCAATCAACAAGCGTTTCACTGGTTTGCCCTTAGAAGCCATCACAGCCATGCCTACTAATGGCATGGCTGTGATTGGCCAGTGCATCATGTGACCCAGCCTCTTTATAAGCTGGAGTCACTTAGTGCTGCATGTCACATGCTTTCTGAGTAGTGTAGGGAGAGGATGCTGTCGGCGCTGTGAGGGACAGATTGCAGATATAATAACATCTCATCCTGCATTACAGAACAATCTGATTGTGGACTAGGTAGAGATTACTACTACTACTGCTTTTAGGGACAGATTGCAGATCTAATAACATCTCATCCTGCATTACAGAATGATCTGACTGGACTAGGTAGAGTCTACTGCTTAGAGGGACTGATTATTGTTCTAAAATCATCTTCTAGTTCTATAGGGTCAGGTTCCTGCTATTGCTGTAAGGGACAGATTATTGTTCTAAAATCATCGCCTACTTCTATAGGGTCAGGTTCCTGCTGTTGCTGTAAGGGACAGATTATTGTTCTAAAATCATTTTACTTCCTTTTGCAGCCCTCTAGCACTTTCCAGGACTTTTTTACAGTAATTTTTGTGCCGAAAAGTTCGGGTACCCATTGACTTCAATGGGGTTCGGGGTAAAGTTCGGGTCAAGTTCGGTACCCCACCCAGATTTTTTCCCGAAGTTCGGCCGAACACACCGAACCCGAACATCCAGGTGTTCGCTCAACTCTACTTGTGCGTGTAGCTGGCAAAGATCGACCACGTCCTCTCCTTGCAACAGGAGCTTCACCAACACCACCAACACGACCACGTCCCTTATTCGAAGCTCTCCTCAATCTGGACACAAATGTACTATTTAGCACAAATTTCAATCATTTGTTAAACCAGCAATGTAGACACACTTTTTAATTTTATGCAAGAAATACACAGCAAGGTGCAAATGTACTATGTAGCACTATTTATTAATAATAAAAAAAAGAATAAATTATTCTTTTTTTTTTAAACCAGCACTGTAGACGCACTTTTTATTTTTGTGCAAGAAATGCACCGCTCACACCAGAAGCAGGAACCTCTCCCTACACCAGTATGATATGATATTAGAATGCTAATCTGTCCCTCACAGCAGCAGCAGGAACCTCTTCCTACACCAGTATGAGATGATTTTACAATGATAATCTGTCCCTCACAGCACCGCCAGGAACCTCTCCCTACTCCAGTATGAGATGATTTTAGAACGCTAATCTGTACATCACATCATCACCAGGAACCTCTCCCTACATCAGTATGAGATGATTTTAGAACGCTAATCTGTCCCTCACAGCACCGCCAGGAACCTCTTCCTACAACAGTATGAGATGAATTTAGAACGCTAATCTGTCCCTCACAGCACCGCCGGTAACCTCTCCCTACTCCAGTATGAGATGATTTTAGAATGCTAATCTGTACCTCACAGCAGCACCAGGAACCTCTCCCTACTCCAGTATGAAATGATTTTAGAATGCTAATCTGTTCCTCACAGCACCGCCAGGAACCTCTCCCTACTCCAGTATGAGATGATTTTAGAACGCTAATCTGTCCCTCACAGCACCGCCAGTAACCTCTCCCTACTCCAGTATGAGATGATTTTAGAACGCCTATCTGTCCCTCACTGCACTGCCAGGAACCTCTCAGTACTCCAGTATGAGATGATTTTAGAACGCTAATCTGTCCCTCACAGCAGCAACAGGAACCTCTCCCTACTCCAGTATGAGATGATTTTAGAATGCTAATCTGTCCCTCACAGCACCACCAGGAACCTCTCCCTACTCCAGTAAGAGATGATTTTAGAACCCTAATCTGTCCCTCACAGCACCGCCAGGAACCTCTCCCTACTCCAGTATGAGATGATTTTAGAACACTAATTTGTCCCACACAGCACCGCCATAAACCTCTGCCTACTCAAGTATCAGATGATTTTAGAACGATAATCTGTCCCTCACAGCACCGCCAGGAACCTCTCCCTACACCAGTATGAGCTGACTGTAGAACAATAATCTTTCTTTCACAGCACCGCAAGAAACCTCTCCCTACTTCAGTACGAGATGATTTTAGAACTCTTATCTGTCCCTTACAGCACCGCCAGGAACCTCTCCCTACTCCAGAGTGAGATGATATTAGAACGATAATCTGTCCCTCACAGCATCACCAGGAACCTCTCCCTACTCCAGTATGAGATGATTTTAGAACGCTAATCTGTACCTCACAGCAGCACCAGGAACCTCTCCCTACTCCAGTATGAGATGATTTTAGAACGCTAATCTGTCCCTCACAGCAGCAACAGGAACCTCTCCCTACTCAAGTATGAGATGATTTTAGAATGCTAATCTGTCCGTCAGAGCACCGCTAAGGAACCTTTCCCTACTCCAGTATGAGATGATTTTAGAACACTAATTTGTCTCTCACAGCACCTCCAGAAACCTCTCCCTACTCCAGTATCAGATGATTTTAGTGCGATAATCTGTCCCTCACTGCACCGCCAGGAACCTCTCCCTACACCAGTATGAGCTGATTTTAGAACAATATTCTGTCCTTCACAGCACCACCGCAAGGAACCTCTCCCTACTCCAGTATGAGATGATTTTAGAATGCTAATCTGTCCCTCACAGCACCGCCAGGAACCTCTCCCTACTCCATTATGAGATCATTTTAGAACGATAATCTGTCCCTCACAGCACCGCAAGGAACCTCTCCTTACTCCAGTATGAGATGATTTTAAAACGCTTATCTGTACCTCACAGCAGCACCAGGAACCTTTCCCTACTCCAGTATAAGATGATTTTAGAACGCTAGTCTGTTCCTTACAGCACCGCCAGGAACCTCTCCCTACTCCAGTATGAGATGATTTTAGAACGCTAATCTGTACCTCACAGCAGCACCAGGAACCTCTCCCTACACCAGCATGAGATGATTTTAGAACGATAATCTGTCCCTCACAGCACTGCCAGGAACCTCTCCCTACTCCAGTATGAGATGATTTTAGAACGCTAATCTGTCCATCACAGCACCACAAGGAACCTCTCCCTACTCCAGAATGAGATGATTTTAGAACGATAATCTGTCCTTCACAGCACCGCCAGGAACCTCTCCCTACTTCAGTATGAGATGATTTTAGAATGCTAATCTGTCCCTCACAGCACCACCGGGAAGCTCTCCCTTCTCCAGTATGAGATGATTTTAGAACGCTAATCTGTCCCTCACAGCACCTCCAGGAACCTCTCCCTTCTCCAGTATGAGATGATTTTAGAACGCTAATCTGTCCCTCACAGCACCTCCAGGAACCTCTCCCTACTCCAGTATGAGATGATTTTAGAATGTTAATCTGTCATTCACAGCACCACCAGGAAAATCTCACTACTAAACTATGAGATGATTTTAGAACGCTAATCTGTCCCTCACAGCCCCTCCAGGAACCTCTCCCTACTCCATTATGAGATGATTTTAGAACGCTAATCTGTCCCTCACAGCACCGCTAGGAACATCTCCCTATTCCAGTATGAGATGATTTTAGAACGCTAATCTGTCCCTCACAGCACCGCCAGGAAACTCTCCCTACTCCAGTGTGAGATGATTTAGAACAATAATCTGTCCCTCACAGCACCGCCAGGAACCTCTCCCTACTCCTTTATGAGATGGTTTTAGAACACTAATCTGTCCTTCACAGCACCTCCAGGAACCTCTCCCTACTCCAGTATGAGTGGATTTTAGAATGCTAATCTGTCCGTCACAGCACTGCCAGGAACCTCTCCCTACTCCAGTATGAGATGATTTTAGAACATTAATCTGTCCCTCACAGCACCGCCAGGAACCTCTCCCAACTCCATTATGAGATGATTTTAGAACACTAATCTGTCCCTCACAGCACCGCCAGGAACCTCTCACTACTCCAGTATGAGATGATTTTAGAACGCTAATCTGTCCCTCACAGCACCGCCAGTATCCTCTCCCTACTTCAGTATGAGATTATGAGATTATTTTAGAACGCCTATCTGTCCCTCATAGCACCACCAGGAACCTCTCCCTACTCCAGTATGAGATGATTTTAGAACGCTAATCTGTCCCTTACAGCACCGCCAGGAACCTCTCCCTACTCCAGTATGAGATGGTTTTAGAATGATAATCTGTCTCTCAGAGCACCACCAGGAACCTCTCCCTACTCCAGTATGAGATGATTTAAGAACGCTAATCTTTCCCTCACTGCACCGCCAGTAACCTCTCCCTACTCCAGTATGAAATGATTTTAGAATGCTAATCTGTCCCTCACAGCACTGCCAGGAATCTCTCCCTACTCCAGTATGAGATGGTTTTAGAATGCTAATCTGTCCCTCACAGCACTGCCAGGAACCTCTCCCTACTCCAGTATGAGATGATTTTAGAACACTAATCTGTCCCTCACAGCAACGCCAGGAACCTCTCCCTACTCCATTATGAGATGATTTTAGAACACTAATCTGTCCCTCACAGCACCGCAAGGAACCTCTCCCTACTCCAGTATAAGATGATTTTAGAATGCTAATCTGTCCGTCGCAGCGCCGCCAGGAACCTCTCCCTACTCCAGTATGAGATGATTTTAGAATGATAATCTGTCAATCTCAGCACCGCCAGGAACCTCTCCCTACTCCAGTATGAGATGATTTTAGAACGCTAACCTGTCCCTCTCAGCACCGCCAGGAACCTCTCCCTACTCAAGTATGAGATAATTTTAGAACACTAATCCGTCCCTCACAGCAATGCCAGGAACCTCTCCCTACTCCATTATGAGATGATTTTAGAACACTAATCTGTCCCTCACAGCACCGCAAGTAACCTCTCCCTACTCCAGTATGAGATGATTTTAGAACGCTAATCTGTCCCTCACAGCACCGCCAGTAACCTCTCCCTACTCCAGTATGAGATGATTTTAGAACGCCTATCTGTCCCACATGGCACCACCAGGACCCACTCCCTACTCCAGTATAAGATGATTTTAGAACGCTAATCTTTCCCTCACAGCACTGCCAGGAACCTCTCCCTACTCCAGCATGAGATGATTTTAGAACGCTAATCTGTTACTCACGGCACTGCCAGGAACCTCTCAGTACTCCAGTATGAGATGATTTTAGAACGCTAATCTGTCCCTCACAGCAGCAACAGGAACCTCTCCCTACTCCAGTATGAGATGATTTTAGAATGCTAATCTGTCCCTCACACCACCACCAGGAACCTCTCCCTACTCCAGTAAGAGATGATTTTAGAACCCTAATCTGTCCCTCACAGCACCGCCAGGAACCTCTCCCTACTCCAGTATGAGATGATTTTTGAACACTAATCTGTCCCACACAGCACCGCCATAAACCTCTCCCTACTCAAGTATCAGATGATTTTAGAACGATAATCTGTCCCTCACAGCACCGCCAGGAACCTCTCCCTACACCAGTATGGTCTGACTGTAGAACAATAATCTTTCTTTCACAGCACCGCAAGAAACCTCTCCCTACTTAGGTACGAGATGATCTTAGAACTCTTATCTGTCCCTTACAGCACCGCCAAGAACCTCTCCCTACTCCAGAGTGAGATGATATTAGAACGAAAATCTGTCCCTCACAGCATCACCAGGAACCTCTCCCTACTCCAGTATGAGATGATTTTAGAACGCTAATCTGCATCTCACAGCAGCACCAGGAACCTCTCCCTACTCCAGTATGAGATGATTTTAGAACGCTAATCTGTCCCTCACAGCAACAACAGGAACCTCACCCTACTCAAGCATGAGATGATTTTAGAATGCTAATCTGTCCGTCACAGCACCGCTAAGGAACCTTTCCCTACTCCAGTATGAGATGATTTTAGAACACTAATTTGTCTCTCACAGCACCTCCAGAAACCTCTCCCTACTCCAGTATCAGATGATTTCAGAGAGATAATCTGTCCCTCACTGCACCACAAGGAACCTCTCCCTACACCAGTATGAGCTGATTTTAGAACAATATTCTGTCCTTCACAGCACCACCAGGAACCTCTCCTTACTCCAGTATGAGATGATTTTAGAATGCTAATCTGTCCCTCACAGCACCGCCAGAAACCTATCCCTACTCTAGTATGAGAACATTTTAGAACGATAATCTGTCCCTCACAGCACCGCAAGGAACCTCTCCTTACTCCAGTATGAGATGATTTTAAAACGCTTATCTGTACCTCACAGCAGCACCAGGAACCTTTCCCTACTCCAGTATAAGATGATTTTAGAACGCTAGTCTGTTCCTTACAGCACCGCCAGGAACCTCTCCCTACTCCAGTATGAGATGATTTTAGAACGCTAATCTGACACTCACAGCACCACCAGGAACCTCTCCCTACACCAGTATGAGATGATTTTAGAACAATAATCTGTCCCTCACAGCACCGCCAGGAACCTCTGCCTACTCCAGTATGAGATGATTTTAGAACGCTAATCTGTACCTCACAGCAGCACCAGGAACCTCTCCCTACACCAGCATGAGATGATTTTAGAACGATAATCTGTCCCTCACAGCACTGCCAGGAACCTCTCCCTACTCCGGTATGAGATGATTTTAGAACGCTAATCTGTCCATCACAGCACTGCCAGGAACCTCTCCCTACTCCGGTATGAGATGATTTTAGAACGCTAATCTGTCCATCACAGCACCGCAAGGAACCTCTCCCTACTCCAGAATGAGATGATTTTAGAACGATAATCTGTCCTTTACAGCACCGCCAGGAACCTCTCCCTACTTCAGTATGAGATGATTTTAGAATGCTAATCTGTCCCTCACAGCACCACCGGGAAGCTCTCCCTTCTCCAGTATGAGATGATTTTAGAACGATAATTTGTCCCTCACAGCACCTCCAGGAACCTCTCCCTTCTCCAGTATGAGATGATTTTAGAACGATAATCTGTCCCTCACAGCACCGCCAGGAACTTCTCCCTACTCCAGTATGAGATGATTTTAGAACACTAATCTGTCCCTCACTGCCCCGCCAGGAACCTCTCCCTTCTCCAGTATGAGATGATTTTAGAATTGATAATCTGTCCATCACAGCACCGCCGGGAACCTCTCCCTACTCCAGTATGAGATGATTTTAAAACGCTAATCTGTACCTCACAGCAGCACCAGGAACCTTTCCCTACTCCAGTATGAGATGATTTTAGAACGCTAGTCTGTTCCTTACAGCACCGCCAGGAACCTCTCCCTACTCCATTATGAGATGATTTTAGAACAATAATCTGTCCCTCACAGCACCGCCAGGAACCTCTCCCTACTCCAGCACGAGATGATATTAAAACAATAATCTGTCCATCACAGCACCACCAGCAACCTCTCCCTACCCCAGTATGAGATGATTTTAGAACGCTAATCTGTCCCCCAGAGCACCGCCAGGAACCTCTCCCTACTCCAGTATGAGATGATTTTAGAACGCTAACCTGTCCCTCACAGCACTGCCAGGAACCTCTCCCTACTTCAGTATGAGATGATATTAGAACGCTAACCTGTCGCTCACAGCACTGCCAGGAACCTCTCCCTACTCCAGTATGAGATGATTTTAGAACGCTAATCTGTACCTCAAAGCAGCACCAGGAACCTCTCCCTACTCCAGTATTAGATGATTTTAGAACGCTAATCTGTCCCTCACAGCACGGTCAGGAACCTCTCCCTACTCCAGTATGAGATGATTTTAGAATGCTAATATGTACCTCACAGCAGCACCAGGAACCTCTCCCTACACCAGCATGAGATGATTTTAGAACGATAATCTGTCCCTCACAGCACTGCCAGGAACCTCTCCCTACTCCAGTATGAGATGATTTTAGAACACTAATCTTTCCATCACAGCACCACCAGGATCCTCTCCCTATTCCAGTATGAGATGCTTTTAGAATGCTAACCTGTCCCTCACAGCACTGCCAGGAACTTCTCTCTACTCCAGTATGAAATGAGTTTAGAACACTAATCTGTACATCACAGCAGCACCAGGAACCTCTCCCTACTCCAGTATGAGATGATTTTAGAACGCTAATCTGTCCCTCACAGCACTGCCAGGAACCTCTCCCTACTCCAGTATGAGATGATTTTAGAATGATAATCTGTCCCTCACAGCACCGCCAGGAACTACTCCCTACTCCAGTATGAGATGATTTTAGAACAATATTCTGTCCCTCATAGCACCGCCAGGAACCTCTCTCTACTCCAGTATGAGATGATTTTAGAATGATAATCTGTCCCTCACAGCACTGCAAGGAACCTCTCCATACTCCAGTATGAGATGATTTTAGAATGATAATCTGTCCTTCACAGCCCCGCTTGAACCTCTCCCTACTTCAGTATGAGATGATTTTAGAACACTAATCTGTCCCTCACAGCACCACCAGAAAGCTCTCCCTACTCCAGTATGAGATGATTTTAGAACGCTAATCTGCCCCTCACAGCACCAACAGGAACCTCTCCCTTCTCCAGTATGAGATGATTTTAGAACGATAACCTGTCCCTCACTGCACCGCCAGGAACCTCTCTCTACTCCAGTATGAGATGATTTTAGAACTCTAATCTGTCCCTCACAGCATCGCCAGGAACCTCTCCCTACTCCAGTATGAGATGATTTTAGAACGTTAATCTGTCCCTCACAGCACCGCCAGGAACCTCTCCCTACTCCAGTATGAGATAATCTTAGTACGCTAATCTGTCCCTCACATCACCACAAAGAACCAATCCCTACTCCAGTATGAGATGATTTTAGAACGCTAATCTGTAACTCACAGCACCGCCAGGAACCTCTCCCTACTCAAGTATGAGATGATTTTAGAACGCTAATCTGTCCCTTTCAGCACCGCCAGGAACCTCTCCCTACTCAAGTATGAGATAATTTTAGAACACTAATCCGTCCCTCACAGCAACGCCAGGAACCTCTCCCTACTCCAGTATAAGATGATTTTAGAACGCTAATCTTTCTCTCACTGCACCGCCAGTAACCTCTCCCTACTCCAGTATGAAATGATTTTAGAATGTTAATCTGTCCTTCACAGCACTGCCAGGAACCTCTCTCTACTCCAGCATGAGATGATTTTAGAACGCTAATCGGTTACTCGGCACTGCCAGGAACCTCTCAGTACTCCAGTATGAGATGATTTTAGAACCCTAATCTGTCCCTCACAGCAGCAACAGGAACCTCTCCCTACTCCAGTATGAGATCATTTTAGAATGCTAATCTGTCCCTCACAGCACCACCAGGAACCTCTCCCTACTCCAGTAAGAGATAATTTTAGAACCCTAATCTGTCCCTCACAGCACCGCCAGGAACCTCTCCCTACTCCAGTATGAGATGGTTTTAGAACACTAATCTGTCCCACACAGCACCGCCAGAATCCTCTCCCTACTCAAGTATCAGATGATTTTAGAATGATAATCTGTCCCTCACAGCACCGCCAGGAACCTCTCCCTACACCAGTATGAGCTGACTGTAGAAGAATAATCTTTCTTTCACAGCACCGCCTGGAACCTCTCCCTACTTCAGTACGAGATGATTTTAGAACGCTTATCTGTCCCTTACAGCACCGCCAGGAACCTCTCCCTACTCCAGAGTGAGATGATATTAGAACGATAATCTGTACCTCACAGCATCACCAGGAACCTCTCCCTACTCCAGTATGAGATGATTTTAGAACGCTAATCTGTACCTCACAGCAGCACCAGGAACCTCTCCCTACTCCAGTATGAGATGATTTTAGAACGCTAATCTTTCCCTCACAGCACCACCAGGAACCTCTCCCTACTCCAGTATGAGATGATTTTAGAACGCTAATCTGTCCTTCACAGCACCGCCAGGAATCTCTCCCTACTCCAGTATGAGAGGATTTTAGAACGCTAATCTGTCCCTCACAGCACCGCCAGGAACCTCTCCCTACTCCTTTATGAGATGGTTTTAGAACACTAATCTGTCCCTCACAGTACCGCCAGCAACCTCTCCCTACTCCAGTATGAGATGATTTTAGAACGCTAATCTGTCCCTCACAGCATTGCCAGGAACCTCTCCCTACTCCATTATGAGATGATTTTAGAACGATAATCTGTCCCTCACAGTACCGCCAGGAACCTCTCCCTACTCCAGCACGAGATGATTTTCAAACAATAATCTGTCCATCACAGCACCACCAGGAACCTCTCCCTACTCCAGTATGAGATGATTTTAGAACGCTAACCTGTCCCTCACAGCACTGCCAGGAACCTCTCCCTACTCCAGCATGAGATGATTTTAGAATGCTAATATGTACCTCACAGCAGCACCAGGAACCTCTCCCTACTCCAGTATGAGATGATTTTAGAACGCTAATCTGTCCCTCACAGCACCCCCAATAACCTCTCCCTACTCCAGTATGAGATGATTTTAGAACGCCTATCTGTCCCTCATAGCACCACCAGGACTCTCTCCCTACTCCAGTATAAGATGATTTTAGAACGCTAATCTTTCCCTCACTGCATCGCCAGTAACCTCTCCCTACTCCAGTATGAAATGATTTTAGAATGCTAATCTGTCCTTCACAGCACTGCCAGGAACCTCTCCCTACTCCAGCATGAGATGATTTTAGAACACTAACCTACTCCAGTATGAGATGATTTTAGAACGCTAATCTGTCCCTCACAGCATCAACAGGAACCTCTCCCTACTCCAGTATGAGATTATTTTAGAATGCTAATCTGTCCCTCACAACACCACCAGGAACCTCTCCCTACTCCAGTAAGAGATAATTTTAGAACCCTAATCTGTCCCTCACAGCACCGCCAGGAACCTCTCCCTACTCCAGTATGAGATGATTTTAGAACACTAATCTGTCCCACACAGCACCGCCAGAAACCTCTCCCTACTCAAGTATCAGATGATTTTAGAATGATAATCTGTCCCTCACAGCATCGCCAGGAACCTCTCCCTACACCAGTATGAGCTGACTGTAGAAGAATAATCTTTCTTTCACAGCACCACCTGGAACCTCTCCCTACTTCAGTGTGAGATAATTTTAGAACGCTAATCTGTCCCTCACAGCACCGCCAGGAACCTCTCCCTACTCCAGTATGAGATGATTTTAGAACGCTAACCTGTCCCTCACAGCACTGCCAGGAACCTCTCCCTACTCCAGCATGAGATGATTTTAGAATGCTAATATGTACCTCACAGCAGCACCAGGAACCTCTCCCTACTCCAGTATGAGATGATTTTAGAACGCTAATCTGTCCCTCACAGCACCCCCAATAACCTCTCCCTACTCCAGTATGAGATGATTTTAGAACGCCTATCTGTCCCTCATAGCACCACCAGGACTCTCTCCCTACTCCAGTATAAGATGATTTTAGAACGCTAATCTTTCCCTCACTGCATCGCCAGTAACCTCTCCCTACTCCAGTATGAAATGATTTTAGAATGCTAATCTGTCCTTCACAGCACTGCCAGGAACCTCTCCCTAGTAGA
>BLSH010042449.1:3295-15556 GCA_018402905.1 Glandirana rugosa | reverse complement strand
ACGACACTCCCTGTCTAATAGCAAGATTGCAGTGAACCTCTCCCTACTCCAGTATGATATGATTTTAGAACGCTAATCTGTACCTCACAGCAGCACCAGGAACCTCTCCCTACTCCAGTGTTAGATGATTTTAGAACGCTAATCTGTCCCTCACAGCACTGTCAGGAACCTCTCCCTACTCCAGTATGAGATGATTTTAGAATGCTAATATGTACCTCACAGCAGCACCAGGAACCTCTCCCTACACCAGTATGAGATGATTTTAGAACGATAATCTGTCCCTCACAGCACTGCCAGGAACCTCTCCCTACTCCAGTATGAGATGATTTTAAAACACTAATCTTTCCATCACAGCACCACCAGGATCCTCACCCTATTCCAGTATGAGATGATTTTAGAATGATAATCTGTCCCTCACAGCACCGCAAGGAACTACTCCCTACACCAGTATGAGATGATTTTAGAACAATAATCTGTCCCTCATAGCACCGCCAGGAACCTCTCCCTACTCCAGTATGAGATGATTTTAGAATGATAATCTGTCCCTCACAGCACCGCCAGGAACCTCTCCCTACTCCAGTATGAGATGTTTCTAGAACTTTAATCTGTCCCTGACAGCACCGCCAGGAACCTCTTACTACTCCAGTATGAGATGATTTTAGAACGCTAATCTGTCCCTCACAGCACCGCAAGGAGCCTCTGCCTACTCCAGTATGACATGATTTTAGAACGCTAATCTGTCACTCACAGCACTGTCAGGAACCTCTCCTTACTCCAGTATAAGATGATTTTAGAACGCTAATCTGTCCCTCACAGCACCGCCAGGAACCTCTCCCTACTCCAGTATGACATGATTTTTGAACGCTAATCTGTCGCAAACAGCAGCACCAGAAACCTCTCCCTACACCAGTATGAGATGATTTTAGAATGATAATCTGTCCCTCACAGCACCGCCAGGAACCTCTTCCTACTCCAGTATGAGATGATTTTAGAATGTTAATCTGTCCCTCACAGCACTGCCAGGAACCTTTCCCTACTCCGCTATGAGATGATTTTAGAACGCTAATCTGTTCCTCACAGCCCCGCCAGGAACCTCTCCCTACTCCAATATGGGATGATTTTAGAACAATAATCTGTCCCTCACAGCACCGCCAGGAACTACTCCCTACACTAGTATGAGATGATTTTAGAACAATAATCTGTCCCTCACAGCACCGCCAGGAACATCTCCCTACTCCAGTATGAGATGATTTTAGAACGCTAATCTGTCCCTCACAGCACCGCCAGGAATCTCTCCCTACTCCAGTATGAGATGATTTTAGAACAATAATCTGTCCCTCACAGCACCGCCAGGAACCTCTCCCTTCTCCTTTATGAGATGGTTTTAGAACACTAATCTGTCCTTCACAGCACATCCAGGAACTTCTCCCTACTCCAGTATGAGTGGATTTTAGAACGCTAATGTGTCCGTCACAGCACTGCCATGAACCTCTCCCTACTCCAGTATGAGAAGATTTTAGCACATTAATCTGTTCCTCACAGCACCGCCTGGAACCTCTCCCTACTCCAATATGAGATGATTTTAGAACAATAATCTGTCCCTCACATCACCGCCAGCAACCTCTCCCTACTGCAGTATGAGATGATTTTAGAACGCTAATCTGTCCCTCACAGCACCGCCAGGAACCTCTCCCTACTCCAGAATGAGACGATTTTAGAATGCTAATCTGTCCCTCACAGTACCGCCAGAAACCTCTCCCTACTCCAGTATGAGATGATTTTAGAACGCTAATCTGTCCCTCACAGCACCACCAGGAACCTCTCCCTACTCCATTATGAGACGATTATAGAATGATAATCTGTCCCTCACAGCACCGCCAGGAACCTCTCCCTACTCCAGCACGAGATGATTTTCAAACAATAATCTGTCCATCACAGCACCAACAGCAACCTCTCCCTACTCCAGTATGAGATGATTTTAGAACGCTAATCTGTCCCCCAGAGCACCGCCAGGAACCTCTCCCTACACCAGTATGAGATGATTTTAGAACGCTAACCTGTCCCTCACAGCACTGCCAGGAACCTCTCCCTACTCCAGTATGAGATGATTTTAGAATGCTAATATGTACCTAACAGAAGCACCAGGAACCTCTACCTACACCAGTATGAGATGATTTTAGAACGATAATCTGTCCCTCACAGCACCAGGAACCTCTCCCTACTCCAGTATGAGATGATTTTAGAACACTAATCTGTCCATCACAGCACCACCAGGATCCTCCTTCTACTCCAATATGAGATGATTTTAGAACGCTAACCTGTCCCTCACAGCACTGAGAGAAACCTCTCCCTACTCCAGTATGAAATGAGTTTAGAACGCTAATCTGTACCTCACAACAGCACCAGGAACCTCTCCCTACTCCAGTATGAGATGATTTTAGAACGCTAATCTGTCCCTTACAGCACTGCCAGGAACCTCTCCCTACTCCAGTATGAGATGATTTTAGAATGATAATCTGTCCCTCACAGAACCGCCAGGAACTACTCCCTACACCAGTATGAGATGATTTTAGAACAATAATCTGTCCCTCATAGCACCGCCAGGAACCTCTCCCTACTCCAGTATGAGATGATTTTAGAACACTAATCTGTCCGTCACAGCACCGCCAGGAACCTCTCCCTACTCCAGTATGAGATTTTTTTAGAACTTTAATCTGTCCCTGACAGCACCGCCAGGAACATCTTACTACTCCAGTATGAGATGATTTTAGAATGCTAATCTGTCCCTCACAGCACTGTCAGGAACCTCTCCTTACTCCAGTATAAGATGATTTTAGATCGCTAATCTGTCCCTCAACGCAGCACCAGGAACCTCTCTCTAATCCAGTATGAGATTATTTTAGAAAGCTAATCTGTCGCAAACAGCAGCGCCAGAAACCCCTCCCTACACCAGTATGAGATGATTTTAGAACGATAATCTGTCCCTCACAGCACCGCCAGGAACCTCTCCCTACTCCAGTATGAGATGATTTTAGAATGATAATCTGTCCCTCACAGCACTGCCAGGAACCTTTCCCTACTCCGCTATGAGATGATTTTAGAAAGCTAATCCGTCCCTCACAGCATCGCCAGGAACCTCTCCCTACTCCAGTATGAGATGATTTTAGAATGCTAATCTGTCATTCACAGCACCGCCAGGAACCTCTCACTATTAAAGTATGAGATGATTTTAGAACGCTAATCTGTCCCTCACAGCCCCGCCAGGAACCTCTCCCTACTCCAATATGAGATGATTTTAGAACAATAATCTGTCCCTCATAGCACCGCCAGCAACCTCTCCCTACTCCAGTATGAGATGATTTTAGAACGCTAATCTGTCCCTCACAGCACCGCCAGGAACCTCTCCCTACTCCAGAATGAGACGATTTTAGAAAGCTAATCTGTCCCTCTCAGCACTGTCAGGAACCTCTCCTTACTCCAGTATGAGATGATTTTAGATCGCTAATCTGTCCCTCAAAGCAGGACCAGGAACCTCTCCCTAATCCAGTATGAGATGATTTTAGAATGCTAATCTGTCCATCACAGCACCGCAAGGAACATCTCCCTACTCCAGTATGAGATGATTTTAGAACGATAATCTGTCCCTTACTGCACCGCCAGGAACTAGTAGCTACACCAGTATGAGATGATTTTTAAACAATAATCTGTCCCTCACAGCACCGCCAGGAACATCTCCCTACTCCAGTATGAGATGATTTTAGAACGCTAATCTGTCCCTCACAGCACCGCCAGGAATCTCTCCCTACTCCAGTATGAGATGATTTTAGAACAGTAATCTGTCCCTCACAGCACCACCAGGAACCTCTCCCTACTCCTTTATGAGATGGTTTTAGAACACTAATCTGTCCCTCACAGCACCGCCAGGAACCTCTCCCTACTCCAGTATGAGATTGTTTTAGAATGAAAATCTGTCCCTCACAGCACCACCAGGAAC
The DNA here is from genome assembly GCA_018402905.1 of Glandirana rugosa. Classification (NCBI taxonomy): domain Eukaryota; kingdom Metazoa; phylum Chordata; class Amphibia; order Anura; family Ranidae; genus Glandirana; species Glandirana rugosa. Next base: position 11,562 of record BLSH010042449.1, on the reverse strand, counting down.
ATCTCCCTACTCCAGTATGAGATGATTTTAGAACGCTAATCTTTCCCTCACTGCACCGCCAGTAACCTCTCCCTACTCCAGTATGAAATGATTTTAGAATGCTAATCTGTCCCTCAGAGCACTGCCAGGAATCTCTCCCTACTCCAGTATGAGATGATTTTAGAACGATAATCTGTCCCTCACAGCACCACCAGGAACCTCTCCCTACTCCAGTATGAGATAATTTTAGAACGATAATCTGTCCCTTACTGCACCGCCAAGAACTAGTCCCTACACCAGTATGAGATGATTTTAGAACAATGATCTGTCCCTCACAGCACCGCCAGGAACATCTCCCTACTCCAGTATGAAAGGATTTTAGAACGCTAATCTGTCCCTCACAGCACTGCCAGGAACATCTCCCTACTCCAGTATGAAAGGATTTTAGAACGCTAATCTGTCCCTCACAGCACCGCCAGGAATCTCTCCCTACTCCAGTATGAGATGATTTTAGAACACTAATCTGTCCCTCACAGCACCCCCAGGAACCTCTCCCTACTCCAGTATGAGATGGTTTTAGAATGATAATCTGTCCCTCACAGCACCACCAGGAACCTCTCCCTACTCCAGTATGAGATGATTTTAGAATGCTAATCTGTCCCTCACAGCACCACCAGGAACCTCTCCCTACTCCAGTAAGAGATGATTTTAGAACCCTAGTCTGTCCCTCACAGCACCACCAGGAACCTCACCCTACTCCAGTATGAGATGATTTTAGAACGCTAATCTGTCCCTCACAGCACTGCCAGGAACCTCTCCCTACTCCAGTATTAGATGATTTTAGAACGCTAATCTGTCCATCACATCAACGCAAGGAACATCTCCCTACTCCAGTATGAGATGATTTTAGAATGATAATCTGTCCCTCACTGCACCACCAGGAACTACTCCCTACACCAGTATGAGATGATTTTAGAACGCTAATCTGTCCCTCACAGCACCGCCAGGAACCTCTCCCTACTCCAGTATGAGATGTTTTTAGAACGTTAATCTGTCCCTGACAGCACCGCCAGGAACCTCTTACTACTCCAGTATGAGATGATTTTAGAACGCTAATCTGTCGCAAACAGCAGCGCCAGAAACCTCTCCCTACACCAGTATGAGATGATTTTAGAACAATAATCTGTCCCTCACTGCACCGCCAGGAACCTCTCCCTAGCCCAGTATAAGATGATTTTAGAATGATAATCTGTCCCTCACAGCACTGCCAGGAACCTTTCCCTACTCCGGTATGAGATGATATTAGAACGCTAATCTGTCCCTCACAGCATCGCCAGGAACCTCTCCCTACTCCAGTATGAGATGATTTTAGAATGCTAATCTGTCATTCACAGCACCGCCAGGAACCTCTCACTACTAAAGTATGAGATGATATTAGAACGCTAATCTGTCCCTCACAGCCCCGCCAGGAACCTCTCCCTACTCCAATATGAGATGATTTTAGAACAATAATCTGTCCCTCACATCACCGCCAGGAACCTCTCTCTACTCCAGTATGAGATGATTTTAGAACGCTAATCTGTCCCTCACAGCACAGCCAGGAACTACTCCCTACACCAGTATGAGATGATTTTAGAACAATAATCTGTCCCTCACAGCACCGCCAGGAACATCTCCCTACTCCAGTATGAGAGGATTTTAGAACGCTAATCTATCCATCACAGCACCATCAGGAATCTCTCCCTACTCCAGTATGAGACGATTTTAGAACAATAATCTGTCCCTCACAGCACCGCCAGGAACCTCTCCCTACTCCTTTATGACATGGTTTTAGAACACTAATCTGTCGTTCACAGCACCTAAAGGAACCTCTCCCTACTCCAGTATGAGTGGATTTTAGAACGCTAATCTGTCCCTCACAACACTGCCAGGAACCTCTCCCTACTCCAGTATGAGATGATTTTAGAACATTAATCTGTCCCTCACAGCACTGCCAGGTACCCCTCCCTACTCCATTATGAGATGATTTTAGAACATTAATCTGTCCCTCACAGCACCGCCAGGAACCTCTCCCTACTCCAGTATCAGATGATTTTAGAATGTTAATCTGTCCCTCAAAGCACGGCCAGGAACCTCTCCTTACTCCATTATGAGATGATCTTAGAACGCTAATCTGTCCCTCACAGCACCGCCAGGAATCTCTCCCTGCTCCAGTATGAGATTATTTTAGAACAATAACCTGTACCTCACAGCAGCACCAGGAACCTCTCCCTACTTCAGTATGAGATGATTTTAGAATGATAATCTGTCCCTCACAGCATTACCAGGAACCTCTCCCTACTCCAGTATGAGATGATTTTAGAACGCTATTCTGTCCATCACAGCACCACAAGGAACCTCTCCCTACTCCAGTATGAGATGATTTTAGAACAATAATCTGTCCCTCACAGCACCACCAGGAACCTCTCCCTACTTCAGTATGAGATGATTTTAGAACGCTAATCTGTCCCTCACAGCAATGCCAGGAACCTCTCAATACTCCAGTAGGAGATGATTTTAGAATGCTAATCTGTCCCTCACAGCACCACCAGGAACCTCTCCCTTCTCCAGTATGAGATGATTTTAGAATGATAATCTGTCCCTCACTGCACCGCCAGGAACCTCTCCCTACTCCAGTATAAGATGATTTGAAAACGATAATCTGTCCCTCACAGCAGCGCCAGGAACCTCTCCCTACTCCAGTATGAGATGATTTTAGAACGCTAATCTGTCCCTCACAGCACCGCCAGGAACCTCTCCTTACTCCAGTATGAGATAATCTTAGTACGCTAATCTGTCCCTCACATCACCACCAGGAACCAATCCCTACTCCAGTATGAGATGATTTTAGAACGCTATTCTGTCCCTCACAGCACCACCAGGAACCTCTCCCTACTCCAGTATGAGATAATTTTAGAACGCTAATCTGTCCCTCACAGCACTGCCTGGAACCTTTCCCTACTCCAGTATGAGATGATTTTAGAACGCTAACCTGTCCCTCACAGCACTGCCAGGAACCTCTCCCTACTCCAGCATGAGATGATTTTAGAATGCTAATCTGTACCTCACAGCAGCACCAGGAACCTCTACCTACACCAGTATGAGATGATTTTAGAACGCTAATCTGTCCTTAATGGCACGGCCAGGAACCTCTCCCTACTCCAGTATTAGCTAATTTTAGAAAGTTAATCTGTCCCTCACAGCACCGCCAGGAACCTCTCCCTGCTCCAGTATGAGATTATTTTAGAACAATAACCTCTACCTCAGAGCAGCACCAGGAACCTCTCCCTACACCAGTATGAGATGATTTTAGAATGATAATCTGTCCCTCACAGCACTACCAGGAACCTCTCCCTACTCCAGTATGAGATGATTTTAGAACGCTAATCTGTCCCTCACAGCAATGCCAGGAACCTCTCCCTACTCCAGTATGAGATGATTTTAGAATCATAATCTGTCCCTCACTGCAACGCCAGGAACCTCTCCCTACTCCAGTATGAGATGATTTTAAAATGATAATCTGTCCATCACAGCACCGCCAGGAACCTCTCCCTACTCCAGTATGAGATAATTTTAGAATGCTAGTCTGTCCCTTACAGCACTGCTAGGAACCTCTTACTACTCCAGTATGAGATGATTTTAGAATGATAATCTGTCCCTCCCAGCACAGCCAGGAACCTCTCCCTACTCCAGTATGACATGATTTTAGAACGCTAATCTGTCCCTCACAGCACTGTTAGGAACATCTCCTTACTCCAGTATAAGATGATTTTAGATTGCTAATCTGTCCCTCAAAGCAGCACCAGGAACCTCTCTCTAATTCAGTATGAGATGATTTTAGAACACTAATCTGTCGCAAACAGCAGCGCCAGAAACCTCTCCCTACACCAGTATCAGATGATTTTAGAACGATAATCTGTCCCCCACAGCACCGCCAGGAACCTCTCCCTACTCCAGTATGAGATTATTTTTGAATGATAATCTGTCCCTCACAGCACTGCCAGGAAACTTTCCCTACTCCGCTATGAGATGAATTTAGAACGCTAATCCGTCCCTTACAGCATCGCCAGGAACCTCTCCCTACTCCAGTATGAGATGATTTTAGAATGCTAATCTGTCATTCACAGCACCGCCAGGAACCTCTCACTACTAAAGTATGAAATGATTTTAGAACGCTAATCTGTCCCTCACAGCCCCGCCAGGAACTTCTCCCTACTCCAATATGAGATGATTTTAGCACAATAATCTGTCCCTCACAGCACCGCCAGCAACCTCTCCCTACTCCAGTATGAGATGATTTTAGAACGCTAATCTGTCCCTCACAGCCCCGCCAGGAACCTCTCCCTACTCCAGAATGAGATAACTTTAGAAAGCTAATCTGTCCCTCACAGCACTATCAGGAACCTCTCCTTACTCCAGTATGAGATGATTTTAGATCTCTAATCTGTCCCTCAAAGCAGCACCAGGATCCTCTCCCTAATCCAGTATGAGATGATTTTAGAACGCTAATCTGTCCATCACAGCACCGCAAGGAACATCTCCCTACTTCAGTATGAGATGATTTTAGAACGATAATCTGTCCCTTACTGCACCGCCAGGAACTAGTCCCTACACCAGTATGAGATGATTTTAGAACAATAATCTGTCCCTCACAGCACCGCCAGGAACATCTTCCTACTCCAGTATGAGATGATTTTAGAACGCTAATCTGTCCCTCACAGCACCGCCAGGAATCTCTCCCTACTCCAGTATGAGATGATTTTAGAACAATAATCTGTCCCTCACAGCACCGCCAGGAACCTCTTCCTACTCCTTTATGAGATGGTTTTAGAACACTAATCTGTCCCTCACAGCACCGCCAGGAACCTCTCCCTACTCCAGTATGAGATGGTTTTAGAATGATAATCTGTCCCTCACAGCACCACCAGGAACCTCTCCCTACTCCAGTATGAGATGATTTTAGAACGCTAATCTTTCCCTCACTGCACCGCCAGTAACCTCTCCGTACTCCAGTATGAAAAGATTTTAGAATGCTAATCTGTCCCTCACAGCACTGCCAGGAATCTCTCCCTACTCCAGTATGAGATGAGTTTAGAACGCTAATCTGTCCTTCACAGCAGCAACAGGAACCTCTCCCTACCCCAGTATGAGATGATTTTAGAATGCTAATCTGTCCCTCACAGCACCACCAGGAACCTCTCCTTACTCAAGTAAGAAATGATTTTAGAATCCTAGTCTGTCCCTCACAGCACCACCAGGAACCTCATCCTACTCCAGTATGAGATGATTTTAGAACGCTAATCTGTCCCTCACAGCACTGCCAGGAACCTCTCCCTACTCCAGTATGAGATGATTTTAGAACGCTAATCTGTCCATCACAGCAACGCAAGGAACATCTCCCTACTCCAGTATGAGATGATTTTAGAATGATAATCTGTCCCTCACTGCACCGCCAGGAACTACTCCCTACACCAGTATGAGATGATTTTATAACGCTAATCTGTCCCTCACAGCCCCGCCAGGAACCTCTCCCTACTCCACTATGAGATGTTTTTAGAACGTTAATCTGTCCCTGACAGCACCTCCAGGAACCTCTTACTACTCCAGTATGAGATGATTTTAGAACGCTAATCTGTCGCAAACAGCAGCGCCAGGAACCTCTCCCTACTCCAGTATGAGATGATTTTAGAATAATAATCTGTCCCTCACAGCACTGCCAGGAACCTTTCCCTACTCCGGTATGAGATGATTTTAGAACGCTAATCTGTCCCTCACAGCATCGCCAGGAACCTCTCCCTACTGCAGTATGAGATGATTTTAGAATGCTAATCTGTCATTCACAGAACCGCCAGGAACGTCTCACAACTAAAGTATGAGATGATTTTAGAACGCTAATCTGTCCCTCACAGCCCCGCCAGGAACCTCTCCCTACTCCAGAATGAGATGATTTTAGAAAGCTAATCTGTCCCTCACAGCACTGTCAGGAACCTCTCCTTACTCCAGTATGAGATGAGTTTAGATCTCTAATCTGTCCCTCAAAGCAGCCCCAGGAACCTCTCCCTAATCCTGTATGAGATGGTTTTAGAACGCTAATCAGTCCATCACTGCAGCGCAAGGAACATCTCCCTACTCCAGTATGAGATGATTTTAGAAAGATAATCTGTCCCTTACTGCACCGCCAGGAACTAGTCCCTACTCCGGTATGAGATGATTTTAGAACGCTAATCTGTCCATCACAGCAACGCAAGGAACATCTCCCTACTCCAGTATGAGATGATTTTAGAATGATAATCTGTCCCTCACTGCACCGCCAGGAACTACTCCCTACACCAGTATGAGATGATTTTAGAACGCTAATCTGTCCCTCACAGCCCCGCCAGGAACCTCTCCCTACTCCAGTATGAGATGTTTTTAGAACACTAATCTGTCCCTGACAGCACCGCCAGGAACCTCTTACTACTCCAGTATGAGATGATCTTAGAACGCTAATCTGTCGCAAACAGCAGCGCCAGAAATCTCTCCCTACACCAGTATGAGATGATTTTAGAACGATAATCTGTCCCTCACAGCACCGCCAGGAACCTCTCCCTACTCCAGTATGAGATGATTTTAGAATAATAATCTGTCCCTCACAGCACTGCCAGGAACCTTTCCCTACTCCGGTATGAGATGATTTTAGAACGCTAATCTGTCCCTCACAGCATCGCCAGGAACCTCTCCCTACTGCAGTATGAGATGATTTTAGAACGCTAATCTGTCCCTCACAGCCCCGCCAGGAACCTCTCCCTACTCCAATATGAGATGATTTTAGAACGATAATCTGTCCCTCACTGCACCGCCAGGAACTTCTCCCTACACCAGTATGAGATGATTTTAGAAAGCTAATCTGTCCCCCACATCACAACCAGGAACCTCTCCCTACTCCAGTATGAGATGATTTTAGAATGCTCATCTGTCCCTCACATCACCGCCAGTAACCTCTCCCTACTCCAGTATGAGATGATTTTAGAAAGCTAATCTGTCCCTCACAACCCAGCCAGGAACCTCTCCCTACTCCAGTATGAGATGATTTTAGAACGTAAATCTGTCCCTCACAGCAGCGCCAGGAACCTCTACCTACACCAGTATGAGATGATTTTAGAACGATAATCTGTCCCTCACAGCACCACCACGAATCTCTCCCTACTCCATTATGAGATGATTTTAGAATAATAATCTGTCCCTCACAGCACCGCCAGGAACCTCTCCCTACTCCAGTATGAGATGATTTTATAACGCTAATCTATCCCTCAAATCACCGCCAGGAACCTCTCCCTACTCCAGTATGAGATTATTTTAGAACGCTAATCTGTCCCTCACAGCACCGCCAGGAACTTTTCCCTGCTCCAGTATGAGATGATTTTAGAACGCTATTCTGTCCCTCACAGCACCGCCAGGAATCTCTCCCTACTCCATTATGAGATGATTTTAGAACAATAATCTGTCCCTAACAGCACCGCCAGGAACCTCTCCCTACTCCAGTATGAGATGATTTTAGAATGCTAATCTGTCCCTCACATCACCGCCAGGAACCTCATCCTACTCCAGTATGAGACAATTTTAGAACAATAATCTGTCCCTCACTGTACCGCCAGGAACTTCTCCCTACACCAGTATGAGATGATTTTAGAATGCTAATGCTTTGTAAATGGGGTTCACTCAGAACAGAGACCAGTCACTAGTGGGGTACCACAAGGCTCTGTACTGGGTCCTGTTCTATTCAACCTATATGTAAGTGATATAACTAAAGGTTTGCTGGGCAATGTATGTCTCTTTGCTGATGATACAAAGGTGTGTAGTAGGGTTGATATCCCTGCAGGGGTCTGTAACATGGAACATGATTTGGCATTGCTGGAAGATTGGTCAAAGCAGTGGAGACTGCAGTTCAATATTTCTAAATGTAAAATAATGCATCTAGGGAAAAAGAATCCGCTTAGAGAGTACAGCATTGGGGGCACAGTGTTAGCCAGCACTACAGAAGAAAAAGATTTGGGGGTGCTTATTTCAGATGATTGCAAAATGAGCAAACAGTGTAACCAGGCAGTGGGAAAAGCAAATAGATTTCTGGGATGTATCAGTAGAGGGATCACCAGCAGGAGGAAGGAGGTTCTGATTCGTTTGGAAATCAATATAGTGAATGTATATCCAACTTATCTTGTCCTGGGTCATGTCTCGGAACACCATGGGGTGATCACTGACCAGAGACAAGA